>CANYCX011439178.1:0-12654 GCA_948193385.1 Breynia disticha f. nivosa | reverse complement strand
CATCTTCTTAACATTAATATCAACAATATTCATCAATCTCCAGCAACTAAAATATCCATTTTATCCAGCAAAACCAACCTTAAACTTAAAATCAACCATATATCAATCTTCTTATCACCTTACCTTATCAAATTATGCAAGAAACCAAGCTAAAATTACTTCTGTGATTAATTCCCCTTCTCTCAGCCCTTTTCTTATATCTCTCTCTCGTCTCTCTTTTCTCTGGTCTCTCTCTCTATTCCTGAAATCTAACCATCACCTGCTTCCATTTTGTTTATATAGACGAAGAAATGAGCCTCGTCATTTCTCCTTTGTTCTTCAATCAACCACCTCCTGCTTCAACTTCTGAAATAGCCTATTTTGCTGCCATTTAGTGTACTACGCATGGTCATCCAAAACTACACGTGGTCGACCATGTACTACGTGTTCTCGCCTCCACATCGCGTTTGTGTGCACCATGTAGGAGTGCTCGGCTTTGACTACGCGCGGTAAGCTCCACTGCGCGTACTAGTTGCCTACAACGTGTTCTTGGCTGATTTTTAGAAATGTTCTTCATTTATACATACCTATGTCAACCATAAATCAATTGTAAATTAACTTTCATTTCTCATATCAATACTCAATTTATTCCATTCAAAAAATTTCCAGGATGTTACACAATAAATATATAATTCAGTTATAAATTTTAGTAAAAGTCATAACAACTTTTTGTAGATATATATTCGGATATTGTGCAGGGAAGATGGTTGCTAGTGAGCCGTTCGAGTTTGTATTCGATAAAATCTCATTCGAATTTAATTCGTTTGCAATCGAGTTTGTTCATGAATAAAATATTCGTCTCGAATGATTAAACAAGACGGGTCTGAATGAAGTGGTACTCGGCTCGCGAATATCTCGATATTATAAGCTCGTGAACAGACTGGACAACAGGCTCGTGAACATACTCGATAGAAGCTCGATAGGAGCTCGTATAAAAGCTCGAAAATGCATATATAACTAAAGATATATATATTTTATCTATTCTTTATTTTTAATTAATATGCAATATTATATCATGTATTAATAATTTTTGTGTATTTTATATAAGCAATTGAATAATTTAGAATTTAACAATTTATGTTATACATATATAAATTGTACAAATATGTATATTTCTTTCATCAAATTTTAGTGTACAAAGGGAATATAAAATAAATTTTATGACTAAAAGAACAATTTAGTTTGTCCATGACGTTAGAATTATTAAATATATATAATTAAGTTTAAGAACTTAATTATTGGTTGTTTGCTATAAAGATTAAATTAGAGGCATTTTAAATTGAGGGACTAAAATATAGTTTGACCCAAAAGGTATTTATTCACCAAATAGTGTTTCAAGTTTTATAAATTGAACTCCTTCCTCCTTATTCAACACACATAATTCAGATTTCTTACAAAAATTTTAGCGAGAAAATTTAGACATATTTTCTCTTTCTAAATTTAGGTCGATTGGTTTTTTCCGGTGTGGTTTCGGGGACGAAATTCCGTTCGATTTTCGACGTGCATATATCCGTGGAATCGGATCAATCTCAACGAGGTTACATTACCATTCTGTTGTGCATTAAACAGATTCCAATGTTAGAAATCCTATTCGTTTTGTTTATGCTTAATTATTTGTTAATTAACGTATATAATATGTGTTATTATTTTCTTTCAATGACTATAAAGATGAGTACAATATAAAAATATATACAATAATATTTAATATATTATGATATGTACATTCGAAGACTATGGTTTATGATATTATATCTTGAAATAATGAATATTATATAATATCTAGTATATGTTCATAAAATTTAAATAAAAATTAATCCTAATTCAGATTTTAATGTCAAATATATTAATATTTTAGGTTAGTATATACAAGTGATATTTGACTTTTCATAAACTCGATGACATTTAATTTTTTAGTATTAATATTCAGTTTTTGTATTTTTTTTATATTTTAATCAATTAGGTATATAATTTATTTAAAAATAAATCAATATCAGAATAAAATTATATTTTTTAAAATATATCATTATGATTAATTATATTATAATAATTAAAAAATAACTTATTAATATATAAAAATAAATAATGCCCAAAATATTCATTAAATATATTAATTTTTAATTTATATAAAATAAAATTGTATTTAAATTTTTGTTTAGATTGTAAAGTTCGTAAATATGTTTGTTAGCTCTCTAGCTTTAAACAAGTCAAGTTAAGACAATATTTTGAACTCGATAAACAACTATATTTGAACTCGTAAAATTTTAACCGATTCAAACTTAAACACTTTAAAGCTCGCCATAGCTAGAATAGGTTATACTCCAAATTGAGTGTTAGTCTTACCATCAAAAAGGGTCAGGATTCATTAATTCAGTTTGTCTTATTAATTTATTAAAAGAATTATGATCGATAAATTGATCCCAAAAAAATAATTATATACATATTCTTTAACATTATATGCAAAATTTCTTAATTTTTATATTAATATTAATAGTACCTGATAATAAGAATAATTTTAATTAGGTTTTAAATTATGTTAAACTAAAAATATAAAATTAGTCCTCCATATATTATTCATTTATTGTTTTTAAAAATAATAATATTTTAAAAAATAAATTGACTTATAAATAAATTTGACTCGACCTATATTTATAGAAAAAAAATATTAAAGGAAAGTCAATAATATAATTCTTGTTAATGTATGTGCTTGTATGCATAATTAAACACGACATAATTGAAAAGAATTTATTTTTTATAGTATTTATATCATAAGTAAATAATAATATATGATAAAAAAATAATTGGCATGATTACGGTCCGTAGGGCCCCGCTGAAAGCACAGGCCACTAAGGCCTGTGCGTAGGGCCTCGTCAAGTGGAGAGTCTCCTTGGTGAGACATTAATTTACGTTTATGTAATTACAATTTTGAGATAAAAAAACGTTAATGAATATTTTGTAGGTTACTATTATATTAAAGTAGACAGTAAGATACATAATGACTCAGAATACTCGTCAACACAAATATTTTTAGGTAAAATGATATTTGTGCAGTCGATTAATTCAGTAATGTTTACAAAACAATTCGTAAATATTTTAATTTTAGCATTTTTCTCTATTTTGAATATATTATTTGGACAACAATAATTTTATATTTTGCTAATTGAGTCATACATTAACAGATTAAATATATTTTAGAATAAAACTTAATATTGGTATTATAAAATCTTACTATTCATGAGTCTTTATGTGTTTATGACAGAACAATATATTTACATGTACCTTTAAAAATTATCTATAGTATTTATAGATCAAAATAGCCAATTACATCTCTATTCTTATAACCACACTATCTATATTATAATTATTAATTTTTTAAACATCATAACATAATTAATAATATTTTATACATTGACTCATACTTTAAAAAGTCAAATGATTATCATATATTTATATTTTATTATATTAAAAGTCAATTAAAAATTATTTTATAAATTTAAATAAATAATTTAATTTTAATGTTTTATTAAAAATATTAAAAATCAAAATTTTAACTATAATTAATATTACTATATAAAAATAATAATAAATTATATAATTAAATTTTTTTTAGGGCCACAAATTTTTTCAAGACGGACCCAAATTATTTGCCTATAATTTTGTAAAAAAAAGGTTAGTCCAATCACATGCAGAACAAAATCCCAAAGATAGCAAAACTACATTTTCTCTAACTCTATTACAGAGTACACGTCTTACCCGAAATTCTCACTTCACAGACTGCACTGTACTTTCTTTTCTTCTGATATGGCAATTCTGGTCCTTCACAATCTTTTCTCTCCCGCACCACCTACCTACCGTGCCTCCCGCTCTGAATTCGGAGTTCAGACAAAAAAATGTTCTGGATAAAATATTAGAATGAGCCAAACGAAATAAAAATATTATTTTGATAAAAATAGATTGAACCATACAAAAAATGATATATTGCTGTCAGTAGAACCATGAAGATCGACTCAGATTCTACTGAAGCAACGACTGAAACTTCACATGTTTGAACTGAAAAGTCTGCATGTTTTGTTTTAAATCCTGACACGACTCAG
This sequence comes from Breynia disticha f. nivosa, assembly GCA_948193385.1. Classification (NCBI taxonomy): domain Eukaryota; kingdom Viridiplantae; phylum Streptophyta; class Magnoliopsida; order Malpighiales; family Phyllanthaceae; genus Breynia; species Breynia disticha. Next base: position 8,524 of record CANYCX011439178.1, on the reverse strand, counting down.
AGCCTAAGACCATCGTTTTCCTCTCTTCAGCCATTTGAGCCTAAGCTTTTTCTTCCTAAAAAAACCCACAACAATTTTTGGAAATTTGATCAACCCGCCAGTTGTTCCCCTTCTTCATTGTCCTCCACCGCCTTTCTGTAGAGCGATCTTGCTTAGCAGACCCTCATTCACGAGAACCCTCTTCCGACTTCACAATAATCACATCAAATTTCACTTTTGCTTTCTCCCCACAGATACAGCTTCGGAGAAATGACTACTTCTCTTGATTGGAAGAGAGTTCGGAAAGCTAATGCTAAAGCTACTGGAAGTAGTGTTGACTTCAAGTCTCGGTTCCCTTGTTGTAAAGTTACCTTGCTGGAAACAAACTTGTGTGGTTATAAGTTGGTGAGTTCTTATTTTTAAGTTTGTAAAAATGTTTTATTTTAAGCATTATTATTGATTAATGTGTTTTGCAGAGATTACCAACTGCTTTTTCAAGAAACATCCATGTGAAGAAAGGGGAGTTAAATCTGAAACTGGGTGAAAAAACATGGAACGCTTGTTATTTTGAAGATCATTCAAGAATAAACTTATCCGGAGGATGGATAAATTTTGCCAGAGAAAATTGCTTAAAAATTGGTGATGTTTGCGGATTTGAGCTGCTTCCTGAAACCAATATTCTGACACTTCGAGTCACCATTTTTCGCAATTCTGCCACGATTCAATCAGGCAAGTCATTTTATTTAGTTCATCAATTGGAAATGTTAAGTGATCCGAGCATGACTCGACCACGTCTCGTGCGTGTTTGAGCTTGATGTTTATTTTTCCACGGAATACAATCGTTTGTATTTTACGTTTGTGCTATTTTGTTTACTTGTGATAAAGTAATATTCTGTGATGTTGTTGATGGATGAAAGTTATATCAAAATGCTTTCAAAATGAGTTATATGCTTTCGACGATCCATTGTTATCTTTACTTCTGTTCATGTCACCATTGTTCCTTTTTTATTATTAATATAGTATGCGTTGTTTGATTGATGAATTTCAGTTAGTTTGGCTTCTTTATGAATTGTTTTCGATATATAAATTTGTCTTCTAAGATTATATCTTTTGAACTTGAAGTTGGATTTGTTAGAACAAGAATATTTGAACCCAAGTAGATAAGCTGTTTTCACTCACCAGTTGAATGATGGATTGTCCAGAACTGAAAGCAATATTTTTCCATTGGATAAAGTTTGATTGTGCTGGAAAAATGGAACGTAAAATTGAGTTTATGGTGCATGCAGGTTCTCATCAATCTGTTCCTGATAACTTTGAAAGGGCCACAACTTCATCTCCAAGGCCAACATGTTCTGATGTAACTGATGTTGGAAAGCTTAAACCGAAAAGGCCACACTTCATCAAGGTTATTCATGATGGCAGTGAAGTTCAGCTTGATAATAAACTGGTGAGACATTCCTTTCCTTCTCTTGTTTCTGAATTTAAGTTTGCATGAGATTGAATTGATGTAACTGATTCTGCTATAATTATTGTTCCTAAAATACTGTTTTGATATGATTGGTTGCTAGAATTGAGAAATCTGTGGTTTTGATGTCATTACAGTTAATTCCTCGAACATTTGTGAGACTTTATGGACAAGACATGGCAACATATGTGCAAGTAAAGGATCCAACAGGCAGAAAATGGAGAATGGAGTGTTCAAAATCTGATGGGGACGTTTGGTTTACAAATGGTTGGCAAGACTTTGCCAACTATTACTCCATAGTTCATGGCCATGTCTTGTTTTTTCAATATGAAGGAAATTCTAAATTCTCCGTTGTCATTATTGACAAGAGTGCTACAGAAATAATGTATCCTGTTGCTGAAGATATGGAAGAAAGTCATGATGATGAATCAGAAGGTACTTTATTCTCATTAAAATTAAAGAGTTGTTTTGTATTCACAATTCATCATTTTCTTTGCAGGAGAGAAGGGCAAGCAGAGATTTAAGCCAAGAAGAGAGAAATTGGAAGAAAAGGACAAAGCTTTTGAGAGGGCTGCATCTTTTAACTCCGAAAATCCATTCTTTTTCATGGTTATGCAACCATCATGCATTGATCCGATCTCTGCAAGAATGGTAAGCTTTATTTCAAACTTGGTGTGACCAAAACAGTTTGTAGAAAATTCTGATATAGTTTCTTTAACTCTGTTGTGGCAGTGTATTCCTCCTGCGTTTTATATGGAATTTATTGATGAAGACGAAGGTAATGCTTGGCTTCATGCGAATGGGAGGCGATGGAGTGTCAAGTATTTAAATAGTGGAGGTAAAGGAAGAAACAAAAAACCAAATTTTGGAACTGGATGGAAGATATTTGCAGAGCAAAATTCTATGAGAGTTGGAGATGTATGCGTTTTTGAATTGATCAACAAAACGAAGATTGAATTTCAAGTTCACATCTACAAAGACAATGAAAGTACTGATCCTTCTCCAGCTAGTAAGTGATGTTTAAGATAATCTTGATAAGTTATTCAACCCTGCATATGCCCTTGAAAATTGTTAGAATGATACTGAAATTTGTAGAGTGCTGATTCTGTGTAAAATCAATTTGTGTATGTTGGCAGGGAAGCGCAAAGAAGACACACGTGAAAACGCTGGCAAGAAGAAAGCCAAAACAAGAGATTTGGGATTGAAAGAGCGCAAAGCTATTGAATTAGTTAGCCCAGAAAATCCATTCTTCAGAGTTTTCATGGAGCCTCGTTTTCTTAGTAGTCCAGATTTGGTATGTCATCAGTTAATATGCCCATATTTGCATTCAAGTAGTCGGAATTTATGGTGTTTCTAGGAACTAACTCTAATGATCTCTGGATGTGCAACTAACACCATTTGCAGGATATTCCAATGGAGTTTGTGAAAAAGCATTTCAAGGAAGAGATTACGGAAGTACTCTTGAAGGTGGGGAAAAAGTTATGGAGTGTGCAATTTTGTCCACCAGGCAGATTTTGCAACGGTTGGTGCGAATTCGTACGAGATAATTCCCTGCAAAACAGAGACATATGCATCTTTGAACTTGTTGATAAGGCCGACATGGTGGTGGAAGTTCATATTTCTAGAGGCGTTTGAATTACTATTTTGGCATAATGACTTGAGATATTTACTTTCATACAAACCTGTAAAAGTTGAGATTCAACAACTGTCTTCTGTATAGCTGGTTTCCTCAACAAGTGAGGTTCCATTATGTTAAATGTGAGCAAATGAATGTATTCTTGTTTGAAATATGCAAGAAACAGGATGTAACAACAAAAACTACATCGAATACGAAGAGTGCACAGGTCGCATTAGTGAAAGTGATATGCTATTTTAAATCCACTGCATAAGCTGAAGCCAGGTAGAAAAATTGCTGTGATATCCAGCCATCACATAGTGAAAAACAAGATTCAATGGGCAGTTTGAAGATTCACAAAGTTTAGCACATATTATCACACTGCAAATATCACATAATTCAGTAAACCTAATTACAAGTGATTCGCACAACAAATAAGTAAGATAATGAAAATAACAGTCCAAGACTATTCTGTCCAGAAGATGATTTTGATTTGATTTTCTGGCAACCAACCGGGTAATGCTCTGTTGTTTCGATTCCAAATGAACGGCGTCGTTTCTTCATCTGTTTTTCTTAATGATTTAATGTTATTTCGAGATAAACAAAATCGTGAGAACTTCTTTTAGATAAAATGATTATCATAAGAACATTCCATTTTCCTCCAGCTAGTTGGAGTTGGAACCATACAAAGTGGATGTCTTCAGCTGTCACTACCTCTACAGAAGGCAAGGTTGACTAGAGATCCCTGCTTTATTGAAAGAGGATATCGGGACATCAGTTGTACCATAAACATTCCCAACAAAGACTATCAATTCATAATTCTTTGACATATGCCTGATAACCTTTGAGAAATCAAGCATTATTTCTAACATACATTCAACAACTTAGCCTTTAAACTCTGATAAAATGCATTCTGAATATCTATCACAAGTTTCACTTTCATCCAACATTACAGAAAACGGGGAACAACACACCAGAAACAAAAGTTGCATCTGTATCATGCCAAGACAACAAAGTTTTAGCAATCGATATGTATTCTAAAGTTTAAACCACTTGATATGTATTCTAAAGTTCAAACATGCAGCACCACGCGCATAATAGCCAAATCCACCAGAGATTGCAGTTACGGCAGCTCAGAAACCGTGAATCTTGATGTTTTCCTTCTTCACAATTCCAGCCTGCAAGAACCAAAAGGAAATATAAGGAACCATGCACAAGCACATTAAACCACAGAAGAGCCGCTCCAGAAAGACAATTGCCAGAAGTAGTTAGTACTCTAATAATTACCTGAACAAGGAAGGTAGACACATTCTTCCGCTGATCACCTTGAAGTTGAATAACCTATAAATAACAAAAAGAATAATATAAGACGCATATTGCAGTTGAATGGAGAAAGAAAAAACGAAAGTTTGGTGAAAGGTAATACACACACCTGCCCTAGTTCAGGGTCTTGAACCACTGTACCATTGCAGCAAAATTCCTTCTTAAGGTCCTTGAGAATCTTGTTATAGCTGAATTCTTTCTTCAACCCCTGCACAGTTGTCAAACTCTTTCTACCATTCCTCTGCTGTATGCGGATATGCACGTACTCTTTTGTCCCAGCACCAGAGTCTTCAGCATTTGCATCAGCAAACGGATCTTCTCAAACAAGATAAACAATTAGATTTCTACACAAGCAAATCTGCTTCATAATCAACCAATTGCAGAATTCTATGAAGTGTGTCCCAAAATCAGGTAACACAGGAGCTTAATATTCTTATGTTTCAAAATATGATGGAATAGAAAGTGCTGCAAGCTAAATAACACAATAAAAAAAAACACAACCAATACTAACTGTACAATATACATTCAAATAGAATAATATAGTCTAAACTATGAAGCTAAAGAACATTCAACAAACATACACACACACGATAAACTTGGAGAACACCAACTACGATGAACTGTAAAATTCAAACGCCACAATCCACTGACTCTTTCGTCATCATCGTCAATAAACATTCATCTCGCAAATGTCCACATCTACTATCCATATATACAAGCCAATACTGACATCACAATTAAAAAAAATCATCTATTACAAGAAAAACTCACCAAAAGCGGAAGGAATATGGGCGTCGAGCTCAGACATGAACCTTACTTGATCACAGAAAATCCCGAACAACCTGAAAGCTTAGACCTACGACACAAAACCAATTCATCATTGACACTAAACCAACTCAATTTCAACAAATTTCTAACACAACATACTAAAATCAACATAATCACACCTAACTAATCAAAACAAAACAATTAAAGAAATAACCAAATATGTAGAACTATAAGCTAAAACGAACATAAAAACCATTTATTGAAAGAACCCATAAGAGATTAAGATACAAAGATACGATTTTCAGGGAAAGATTAAAAAATCGAAGTAAATAAATGAAACCCAGTAACGAAATAGATAAAATTACCTGATCCGAGGATTAGGGTTCCGATAAAGAGAGAGTGTGAAGCAGTGAAACCCTAAATCGGAAAAGAGGGTCTAGGCGTTGATGGTGATGAGAGACTGAAAATGGAGGGGAAAAAGTGGGGAATTGTATAAATAAGATATTGAATCGCGTTCTCTTGTGTATGTGGTCACCGATTTTTCCTTTTTTGGTTTCCGATAAGGTTAGGTCGGTTACGCTCTTTTGATGCTACTCGCTTCCTATTATAGCCTAATTTTCTCAGTTTATTTCATATTTAACGTGTATATCAACTGGTGTAGCGTTAAAACTCGGTTGAGAGAGTTTTGCCGCCCTTGTAGTCCTGTCCGACTAGGGTTGACAATTTTTGTCACGATAATATGATTAATGAGTACACGATTAGACACAACACGAATGACATGAGTTTCATTTTTGTAGTTTTTATGTCATAAATTGTAATATTTGATAGAAAAAATCATTGACACGATTATGACCCGTCAACCTGAATCGCCGCTCCTGTGTACGACTCAAACGAGAATTAGTCTAGAATGCCCAAAATACCTTGTTATTCAAAAAAAATTAATATTTATTGCTCTTTTTTTATGAATAATTGTTTGCTATTTTTTTAGCTTCCACAAATTATTTATTATATTTATAAATGTTATTAAAATCGAATTAGACAAACCAGTTGAATCGGTGAACCGACTACTGATTTTTACAAGCGAACTATTATTAAACCGATAAAAATTGGTAAATGGGGTTCAACTTGTAAACTAGACTGACTTTAAGTATTAAAAAATAAATAAATAATTTGAAAATTATATATATATATATATATATATATATATATATATATTACCGGTTCGATCAATGAACCAACCACCTAGTGACTATTCCTTTTCGATCATTGATTCGAGTTTGATAACACTAGTTTAGAACATTTTTCAAAATTTTTTTTTTAAAAATAATTTATATTATTTGTGAAATTTTGTTTAGTATGATTTTTTTTTGATAACATAGTTAATCAGTCTAATGTAATTGTTTATTATATTTTTTCTAGAAATATCGGGCAAACTGACTGTAAGAAATTACAGTGTGTATGTATCTGATGGCTAATGACGAATTTAATTCAAAATTGCCTACATGCGTGTTACGTTGTGATGTCAATTACGTCACCTGCTTTCATATCTACACCAAACTAAGAAAAATATCTTTATCAAAAAAAAAAAGAAAAAATATCAATCCTCTCTTTATAAATTTTTCTTTTCACCTCTTTAGTTGATTTTAACTAATTAATTAATTTCAATCAGCATCAAATCTAATAATTTTTTTTTATATTATAATATTCAATCTTCATTTATTTTTTGCACCTAAATTTTCAACTTGCTGCTGATTAAACCTCTGATCTTACTGGTCTGTCTTTGACGTAGTCATGATGATTAAGTTAGGACAACATTAAAGTCACAATAGTTTGATTTGTTGGACTGAAACAAATTAACTCAACTTCGCTTTGTCACCAATTAAGTTAGGGTTAATTACATAAATATCAATTTTTTAATAATGTTATATATTTTTATAATTTATTTTTTAATCTAACGCTTTTTTTGAAATTAAATTTCTATTTTTTTAAAAATACTCATTAACTCTATTAACTACCTTAATTAATTTCTAAATATGTTAAAAATAACTTTTAATTATTGAATCTTACATTCATGTAAAAATCTCATTAAGTTAAGTGTTGTTGTTTTAAGGTGGATTCAATCAATACTTAATTATGGGTTTGATGTTTTTGGTTAATGGGAGAGCTGACACGTTGACAAAAAAAGTGAAAAAGACGAAATTGGCACGGGAGAGTTGGAAAAGGCGAGTAGTGGTAACAATTAATAAGTGCGTGGGGGAAGAATTTGGAAGAGGGGTAAAAATGTCCTTGTAAAGGTTGAGGACGACATTGTGGGGGTAAATTGCAGGACAAACATGCCCAAACCAACACACTGTATTGCTTTTCAGTGAAACGCCGCCGTTCTTATAAAACAGATCGAAATGGGCCTGCACTAAATAGCCTTTCCAACCTTTCCAAAGGTTTGTTCAAATTACACATATATTATTTTAAAAAAATCATGTTTTTACATTTTTTTTTATGGGTTATCACCTTTGGTCAATTTGTAATAAAAAAAATAAAGATGATAACAAGTTGACAAAATGTTAAACAAAAAATTAAAAAAATAAATATTCAAACCCTAATTCTCAAATCAATAATACCTACCGCCGTCAAATTCCGTCAAATTAAATACACGAACAAAGTCGACCAAAAGTTGACAAAAAATTGACTACAAAGATAACAACAAGTTGACAATAGCTCAACCAGTAAAATTCTATTTTCAAACAAAAAAATATGTATTACTGTCAAGTTAATTATACATGAAAAACAGAAATATTTTAGTCATCCTTAAGTGACTTAAATTCGTTTAACATATTAATTAGTATTCTAACTCTACTCGGTTCAAGAATAATCCCAACATTTAAATATTTTGCAGTCAGAAACATATGGCAAGAAAAGTCAGCAGCATTATATTATCATAATACTATCCAGGGATCTCAAAAAAATTGCACTTGTTGGCAAAGGACATTAAACCCATACTTGAAATATTGGAGCACCAAATTAAGCTCAACTTTTCAAGCTTCGGAAAACCATCGCCAAGAGCACTAACTCCAGCATCTGACAAGTTACACGATTCAAATTTCGCATTTCCAGCAAACCATTCTCTTCCTTGTTGCGTAGCTTTCCAGGTGCTAACCAATACTTTCTTTTCCCCTGCGCCAACAAATTCTTGCATTCTTATCAAACAATTATTCACAACAACACTCTCCTAAAATTACAAAAATGGAAAAATACATGTTCACAACAACAATTAAAATAAAAAGATATACTGAATGAACAAAAACTAGTAAATAAAGATTATATTCCAAAATGAAATCACAGAACATCACCAAAATCAAAATCAAGGCCAAAATAAC
>CANYCX011438605.1:0-14466 GCA_948193385.1 Breynia disticha f. nivosa | reverse complement strand
TCCACGTGGACGCTAAATTTTGCGTCCACGTGGACTCTAAAAATTTAGCGTCCACGTGGACTCTAAATGCTTAAATTTAGCGTCCAAATTTAGTTGGACGCTAAATTTTGGACGCTAAACGCGCAGAATCTTGTAGTGTGTCTTGTGACTATCTCAACTCGCTGCCTGATCTTGAAATAAAAATTGCAGTTGGTGAGTTGCTGGCTCAGTGAGTAGTCATTAATTTAACCAATTATATCATTTAACCATATAAATCCATTTTTTTATAACATCCACTAAACACAATACTATAATTCATTTATAATCAATAAACATTTTCTTTAATCCTGTAGATCATATATGATAAGTCTGCATTTTTGTCATGCAAGGTAATATGTAATTGTATGTTGTATAATGTCCCTCTACAGAAATGATCACCTTCTATAGTATAAACTCCCTCTACAATATAATATCCCCCTCTATGTATGATCGATCATATATCACCAATCCACACCTCACTAATACCATATCAAACACCATATCATCACCAATCATAACATTTCACGTATATTGTAAATCACAGCATACAATCATTTAATGTGAACAATATAACATACCTATTTGCATTTTTGTTTCGTACATACCTGTTCACATTTCAATAATATAAACACATTCATTTCTATTTTTTATACCATTGTCCCATTTTACCTTTTCATCTCATATCATATATAATGTCAAGTAATCAATCCCTATCGTATTTAAATTGCGTATGAATTTATATTTTAAGTTAGACTACTCAACTGGATATCTGTTATATTCTGCGCTCCTCTTGACTCTAATTTTAGTCCTACTAATCCAATTGATTTCCTATATAACCATATAAGAAACTTTCTATGAAATCCAATATAGCATTAATTTACTATAGATGCTTCTATTTCAATCCTATTTACCTTCATATCAATAATCTCTAACAATTCCTACTTCAAACTGACTTATCTATAATTCTCATATAATAAAACATCGTAAATACTTACCGTTGTCTTTGAAATTTTTTGTTTCGATTATGCCAGCTGACTCCTGGCTCAATTCTAAGATCAATTTGATATATAATACTTAATTCCAAGTCAAACTCTCTTTTTCTCTCCTTCCCCAGCTCTCTCCCATTTTCTCTGTTTTCTTTTCTGTTCCTTCGATTGTTTTATGCTAAAAAATAGCTTATATAAACTTTTAATGACCAGCACGACCGTGCCAACATCAACATAGCCTATCCCAACTTAAATCTTACACGCCTGGCTCCAATTTCCAACATTTCTGGATTTTCAGCACCTCAACACGGCCTGTACTGATACCAACACGATCGTGTTCGCTTTAAAAACCATTTTTCTTCTATTTTTTTATGATCGTGCTCATATATTTTCCCAAGAGCACGCCCCTCGTGTTGCTAGGATGCCCATCGTATTGTGCCTTTATTTTCTCGCCGATTTCACTTTGAAACTTCATTTCTTTGTAACATTAACCCGTATGACTCTTAACTTGTTCAATATTACCATTTAACTTACGTTTTATCTCTTATATTTGTTAAATTCACTAATCACTTCCTAATCATGTTAATCATTTTACTTATTTTACTTAACTATAAGATTTTAGGACAAGAATGTTACATGTTTGGATCTTAGATTGTTTTCTGAATGATTTTTTCCAAAAAGTTATGTTCTTTCTCTATGTTTTGGCATGTTTAATCTCAAAGAAAACCTAACAATTTTAAAATAAATTGAGACAAGAAAACGCTATTAGTGACATAACGGATACGAAATGAACTTATATAATTTATAGTAAAAAAGATAGGCAATCGAGCGAAATTGTGTGTGTTTGAATTTACAAGTGCAATATGCTCTATATGATTCAGATTGTGGCATAGGAGTATGCACTCATTAAATTTTAATACTCATTTTGTTTTTCTTGTGAATGTTTATTTGTGTAGATTGAGGGGTTGTCGCGTAAACTTCTATATAGCTATGCGTAATACGTTTTGGGGACTCATACTACAAGGTTGGGAAAATCCACAAAAGTTTATGATAGTGTCCACACTATTAAAACTTTTATTGTTGTTGGGCATAAATTTTGTAGACTCTTTTTTAAAAGTCATCTTCTCCCTTATATTAAATTTTAAGCTATTTATAAATTTTGGATTATAAAAAATTCTTGTCTGTGAGCATTCGCTTAGGTTGTTGGATGCTTGAATTTTATTCTCCCAGTTTTAATGGATGATGCTCTAAGTTGTGAAAAATATTGAAAATCATAATTTGAAATTATGAAAAGATAAAATGGGAAATAAAATTTAGCGTCACATGTTCATTTAATTTAGGACGTCATTATGACCTTCTAGGGTGCATAAATAACACCCCAAAAATTGATAACTCCTATTGCCAATATTAAATGGGCTTATAGGACCATACACAAAAAAATAGGTCGAAAAAAGGATAAATCAGTATTTCCAATTTGGTCAGATAATTAGGCCATCTTATAGACTTTTATTTTAGTCAAATAAGGGTTATTATTTGATATATATAGAGCCCAAATAGGCCAAGGAGATTTGATAATACACATGTATTAATTAATAGTATGTTTATTAACGAATAAAGGTGAGAAAAAGGAGAGAGTTTGTATTAAGTTTAAACACTTGTATTAAGTCATTTTAACCAATTAAAATGCCTATTTAAGCGGATTAATGTGTGGATCAAAATGCATAAGTTTTTAACACTTTTTGGCCAAAATTTGGTGTATCGAAATTCAAATTTTGAGTCTTTGGATGACACCCAAATTTGGATACGATGATGGTTTAAGATTAGGTAATTTTATCTCTTCTCTCATAACTCTCTTTTATGTCGTTCTTCTCTAGTTGTGAGGGCATAGTGTTTTCTCTCAACCTAGCAGCCTAAACATGTCCATAAAAGCTCCTAAAGTGAGTAAATTGAATTGATCACAACTAACCCTTAATTAGATCGATTAAGCTCAGTGTTAGCAGACTTCTTCCATCAAACCAATTTTTGTGTGTTTGTGAGCATAGAGGAGGGTAGCTCACATGTAGCCTCTAGGTGACTATTTTAAGATGATCAAGGGTGTGTAGATGCATGTCTATAGAATAGATATGCTTTAGAATCCATCCAAATAAAAAAGGAGTCACTTTTCAATCTAAAACCCAAAAATTATCACTAGTTTTCATATAGTTCATGTTTGTTTTGTTGGCAGCATTTTATATGGTTGTTAGTATATTGACTTTCCAATGTTTTCTGTTGTGCCAATATATCTTAAAATCATTTGAAACCAGCATATTATTTTTTTTGAATGAACAAAATGGTCGAAACTACTCGTAGTGAAGGAAATCGAACATGTAACAAATGCAATAGATCATGTTCAAAGTGGAATAGTTGCTCTGAGAATGACATCTAAATTCTTTTTTCGATTTTTGAATATTAAATAAAATTTTTTATTGAAAACACCTGTAAATTTTTCAAAATACAAAAACATAAAACAAATTCACTTGTGATTGTTTTTAAAAATAAAATAAGATACCAAAATACATTTAAATACATTCATGAGATGTAGCGTGGAAAGAAGAATATATGTTTTTACATGCCCAAAAGTAAAACAATGTTTCATGTATTTATAAAACATTCTAGCCTACTAGGATGGACAAATTTTGTAAAATATATAGATAAATTAAGAAAGCATCACTGACCTTGTCAAATAGAGTCTCAAACCTAAAAGAGTGGATGCCCACTAGCACTCCACAGTAACCATGCCAACACTTTATCATAATTACAACAAAAAAAATAATGTGGCGAGTCTAAAAACTAGTAAATGTATAAGCCAGCACACCTACCTAACTATATAAAGTATATGCACTTGTTACTTATGTTTAAGTACATTATGCAAGGTACTTTATGTATATAGGAAAATCCCTAAGGTAGCTAACTAAATACATTATCTTTAATACTTTAATGTCCTTTTATAAGTGTGTATTCAAATTTTCTTGGCAGTTCCATAGTTAATCATTCATTATGTGTTGATTAAGGTGTCACACAGTCAAAGTCGTGCTTCATGCCTATGTTGATCTCATAGGAACTACATGGTCGTGTTATCCTCCAACACGCTTATTAGGTTTCCTACGTGCATTAGACTCAATGGCGACAGAAAATGTGATAAAAAACACACAAGAACAACCAAGAATCAACATGCAATCAATTTAATACATGTCATATACAATCAGTTTACATTTAAGTGACATAAAGATTAGATCTGTATCGAAAAGAACATACCTCTTTTGTTTTCTTGCTTGGTCGTAGGGTTTAGGGCAACACCAAGTAACTACCACTTCAGAATACACTGAAGTGACCTTTCTGACACCAAAATAAAACCCCAGTTTTGGTTTCTCTACAGCAATAACACACAGATTAGATAAACAGTTTACTAGGACAAAGATAATAACTATTCACCTGTTCTTGGTCAATTCGGATGAGTTTTCAGTGAAACTAAAGGCATAGTATTGATCAAACTATATGATTAACCCCTAAATCTCACTTCACTTTTGAGAGAAACCCTAAAAATCACACACTTGATTTTCCTTTGGGAGGCTCACGGCTAGGGATGGTGTTTCAAAGGGAAGGCTATCTTATGTGTAAAGAATTAGGAAACTAGGGTTTTCATTTTTTAAAGACAAGTCATTTGATTTTTTAAAACTACTTAACAATCCTAATCCCTTTAGAACTCTGTTAAGTCTTTATTTAAAAATAAAATATCCTTTAAAATTCCCCACCAAGCCGTGATACTATGTGGATAAAATAAAAAATTTTATACTTTTAATTTATCCCACATAATCCTTGTCTTAATTTAAGACAAGCTTCCTATATTTTCTCTCTCTTTATTTCATACGTATTTTCACTTAAGACATTATATTAAATAAATAATCTCTCTTAAAATCATGTAAGAAATATTATTTCTCATCCATCTTGGGCCTAATTACCAAAATTGGCTCAAATGTCCAATCCAGCCCAATAGCTGGATTTTGACCTAAGCTGAAATACTAAAATTACCCTTTTAGGTTTTTGCCATCCATGTGCGATTTGTAGGACTATTTAATAAAGGCAATGAGTTTAATAACTCATTAATCATAGGCGGTCTCTAGTAAGACACTATGATCACCCTAAGTTAAACAGCTAACAAGCGGTGTCAACAGCCCTACTACAATTCAAATAAATCCCTTGATCTCGATATCTAGATTAGCATAAGGCAAGTCGCTAACACCCTTATTTAGTTCTTAATCACTTTTCTTAATCTCTATGACAAAATTGATAAGTTCGAATAAATGACTTAATCATTTCATTCGGGTGCGGCCACACTCCTCCCAATCTTGTCTATCAAGCGACCAGTGATATCAACTCTCATTGAGAGGGTCAATCCTTTTACTTCACTCCTTCTCTTACTTATGATTCGTAGCATTCCCAATCATACCCATACTTGTCAACCTTTTACGACCACATTAGGCGTATGTCAAAGCACACTAAAAATCACAAAAAGAGACATAGTGATTTTCAGTCTAAGGATAATATTTGACATTGCAAATAGTGATCGCTCTCCAAATACAATGCTCTACATTGTACCTATGCACTTTGCTAGATATTCCAAATATCTTTGACCCGTAGAACATGATCATCTATAAAGTACATACTAGTCTTAATTCATTTCTATTTCTATAGAAACAAGTGACTAGGGATATTTAAATGCTAATCTCATAACTTCCAAATTCTTCTATTAAGGTCCTCAACCTTGATACTTCAAGCGATTAATTAACATTCTTGGATATTTTATCAAACACATACCACATGTCAATATATGATATGATAAAATAATGCCTCATAATTTTATTACTCAAATAATAAAAGTTACAAACAATTTATTGGGCTAGGGCTTACGCCAACAACACCCCATATAATTTACATGCTTACTATAGGCAGATTATATGACCACATGCCATTTGACAAGCTCATTGTATAATTTACATGTTCAGCCCAGAGAATTTACACGGCTCTCGTGTCAGTCATCTGTTTCATAGAATTTCAAAGTTCAACAAGTTCCAATTATCAACAGCAACTACATGAAGTTTAGCAGGACTTTTATTCTACCATGTAACATTCTCATTTGATAGATCAATCCAATACATCCTCTCTATGATGTATCTATGTTTTTTATGTTCTACAATTAGTGAAACATAATCATCTCATAAAACCATATATTAATTTTAGTTCATAGCAATTTTTATAGTTCATGGTCACTATGGATGTTTACTTGTTAGTCAGATAAATCACTATCAAGATTCTTACACTGATATTTGAACAGTACTGACATCATAGATGATTGGGTTTGGTTAGAATCAGATTAGTAGGAACTATTTTGGTTTATTATGTTGTTAGTTGTAAAGCTTGTACTTAGATGACAGTGTGACACTCCAATGTCATGTGTAATTACAACTTCAAACACATCATTGTACCATTTGAAAATTATTAAACGTTAGTATGAACACATATTTGAAAAATAATTAAATCATTTATTTAGATAAAGTTAAATTGCTTGTGTGTGAGAACAACATACCTTTGTTATGATACATCACACAACTATTTGAACAACCAAATATATGGTATATATTTTCTTTTCTTGACCTTGGATTTTGTTTATACAACCTTTTATAGTGTGTTTTGCAGAATTGGAGGTAAAGTAACGTAAGAGTTTATAGAACAACGTATAGAGGAAAGTAAGATTTTGTCTAAATTAAAAATTTATATCGTTTGAAAAAAAGATAAAGTAAAATAAAGATTATAACATTTTATTGTTTGGATGGAGCTAAACTAAAGTTACATGATAACATTACATATATACTCTTAAGCATTAAAATTATCAAATAATTTATTTTATTGTTAAGAGTTTTTAGAGTGTTGCACATTAACTATAAAAAATTAGAAATGAAGCACATGTTATTAATGTGGTTAGCAATTCCAATCAATTTTTCCCTTATCATTCCTTTTTATCTCATCTAAAACTCTCCCTGCTCCTTCAAGATCATTTAAACAAGCAAAGCTATAGATTCGCATTTGATAAGCAAAGGAATCATGGGAGATATTTTTGTGCTTCATCTCCTTGTAAAAGGTAAGTGTAATCTCTGGTTTGTTCATTTTCAAATGCAGATGCATGAGATCGTTGAATGGAAAAGCAAAATGAAGCAACTTCATCTCGTCTATTTTTTTAAGTATTTGTGGGAAAAATAGTATTTTTAAAAAAAAAGATACTTATGTATTTTCAAAACTCACTAATTTGGTGGGTTAAAGATTGGAGATTTTTAAAAATCTTCAAAATACGTACTCTTCAAAATCATTTTTTTTCAAAAAAAGGTTAAAATTAAAATTTATAAAAGCTCCAGTTACCTCCAAAAAAAACTCCATTTAAACACATTGTTAGAGTAATGGTGGTGACATAGGTCACAAGGTTAACTTGCACTATTTTGCATGTATAGGAGCCTACTGACCCATTTGATTTGTTTTGTTTCTAGTATTTCTATATTCAATTGATAATTTTTGCATGATCTATATAATCTTTCAGAAAATTTTTGAAAATAAATTTGAAAGAACATATCTAATTTTTGTATGCATTGATAATTTTTATTCCTAATGTTAAACATCAGGTATAGGAATTAAAAAATTCTTAGGTCAACCTAAAATAGAAATTGAATCACTACAATAGTAAGAAATTAAATTGGTTTAAGAAAAAATTACCTTAACTTTTTTAACTATAGTTGAAATCCTTGATGTTGTTAAGGTTTAAAGACTACAATTGAATGATTCTCATCTACCTTCAGACACACACTTATAAGAAACAAAAATTATTTTCTCTTGTTTTTGTCGTTTCATTCAATCAATTTGAATCAATATCAATCTAAGTGCTTAAGGTCAGATCAAATTTGGCCACGAGAAAAAAAATGTTCATTGCTATAATTTTCCCTTACCATGGCTATTTATAGCCAACTAAAATTGAATGGTAAGGATTAGGATTCTTAAGTAGGGTTAAATAGAGTACTTGTAACTTAGTTCAAGTACGACATGTTATAAGGATAATAAGAATTTAATTCCAAGTTAGAAACCATCAAAATCAATTCCCTACTAATTAGGAGGGAACACGACCTAGGTTGTAATTTAAGACTAGGTTCCTTTAGTTTAGGACAAACACCCGTAGTTTGTCTTAATTTAATACATCATTCTTTAAATGTCTCCCTTTGTCTTAGTTTAGGACAGAGAAACAAAAAATTATCTATGTCTTAAAATTAATTAATTTATGAATAATTTTTGTCTAATAATTTTAAAATTATTTTTCTATTCATTTAAAACCAAATTAAATCATAAAAATAATCTGGTCTATTTTTTATTATATATTTTACATACTAAATTTAGTAAAATATACTGCCACATACTATGCACTTTTCAAAAACTTTTCTTTTCTAAATGTCACAACCATTGCTAATAATTTGTGTGTGATCTTGTAGGCCCATTTGTCCTCGAGATTGACTTCCAAGTCCAATAAACATTATTAACCTTCTACAAGCTTAATAATGATCCGACTAAACAAAATTCAACATTTGTTAAATATCTGTCTAGCAGTCTTATATGATTTTTCTCTTTGATACCACAACAATATAAGAAATGAGATAAGCCATCCTTATTCTGCATTGTTACTTTCTTGATCTCATTTGTGACGCTGAATTGAATATGTTATTAACTTTCACTATAAATCAATTAGGGTCTAGCCAGACATTACTCACTACTCAGTTCACATATTAAGAAGCCAGTGATATCATCTCTCTTTCTAGAGTGGCAATTCCTTCACATCCTTATGAGAGTGTTTATGAATTTTAGTCTATCGTGTGACATTCTCATTTAAGTGAATCAATGTAATACATCCTCTCTATGATGTATCTATGTTCTTTATGATCCATGATTCGTGAAATACAATCATCTTATTGAACCACATACTATATTTAGTTCGTTGCGATTTTCATTGTTAAGGATCAACTAGAGATATTTAGATGTTGTCTTTTATGTTCAAATGGATCACTATCTAATGTCTTATAATGAATTGTACATGACTAACATTTTGAATAATTTTGTTTGTTCTAAATGTAGAAGAATATAGACAGATAAAATTGAAATGCCTTATCTTTATTATTCTCTCTAAATAATAAACAAGTTCATACAAGACAATTGTATAGGGACTTAGGGCTTATACTAATAGTCTGTACTAGTAGTATCACTACTTTGCGACATTTTTGAGAAATTTGACACAAGCAATATGAGGCACTACAATCCAAAATTTAGCGTCCAATTAAATTAGACGCTGAATTTAGCTGGTGGGTTGATGAACAAGGTGGCGGAAATTTTTGGCAGGGTCATTTAACATCTACGTGGGCACTAAATTTAGAGTCCATGTGGATGCTAAAAATTTAGCGTCCATGTGGATGCTAAGTTGGTGGGATAATGAACAGCGTAGCGGGAATATTTGGCGGGTTCATTTAGCGTCTATGTGGATGCTAAATTTAGTATCCACGTGGATGCTAATTTTTTTGCTCCATAAGAGATGCAAAATTAGTATCCACGTGGACACTAATTTTGTGCCCTTTATAAGACACAAAATTAGTGTTCACGTGGACACTAATTGGACACTAATTTTGTGTCTCTTCTAGGGTACAAAATTAGAGTCCACGTGGACATTAATTAGTTTCCACGTTAACACTAATTTTGTATCCCAAAAGAGATACAAAATTAGTATCCACCTGAACACTAATTGAGCGTCCACGTGGACGCTAATCCAAATAATTGGGGGGAAAAATTGTTGCCCAATTGTTTCACGCGGGCACAAAATTCATTTTGCATCCATGTGGATGCTAATTCTTGTAATTAGTGTCGATGTGGATGCTAATTTAGCATCATAAGCCATATTTTGGCTTTCCTCATTTTTTCACCTCATATTCACTTCAAATTGAGTAGATTTCTCTGATTAAGAGAACATAATTTCTCTGATTAAGAGAATATATAGGGTTTTAAGATTTTTAGAGTTTAGGATTTAGGAATTTAGCAATTAGCATTTTAGGGTTTAAGATTTCACGATTTAAGGTTTAGAGTTTATGGTTTAGGGATTAGCAATTTAGCATTTTAGGGTTTATTATTTGGATGCTAAATATGTTTTTTGGTAGTAAGGCCTCTTGAGCCTTCTGTTGTCATCACATGCTGATTTATCTCACCTCCATCCTCAAACATTTATTTTTTCAGGTTTTGATATTTCTATATCTCCAAGCAGTCTTCGAGCAACAAAACCTATTTCGACAATGTGAGTCATTGTAAAAGCTCATTTTCATGTTTTGGATACTCCATATTTAGACGCTAAATGCGTTTTTTTTGTAGTGAGGCCTCTTGAGCCTTCTGCTATCGTCACTTGTTGATTTATCTCACCTCCATCCTCCAACATTTGTTTTTTCAGGTTTTGATATTTCTATGTCTCCTAGCAGTCTTCAAGTAGCAAAACCTATTTCTACAATGTGATTCATTGTAAAAGCTCCTGTTGATGCTCTGGATACTCCATATCCACCTATGACACATTTTCTTTCTTTATTATAATCTCAAATTTTTTAAAGATCCTTTCTTTATTTATGAAGTACTTTAACATTATTATTTTGAATTATTCAAATATATTTTATTGTTTAATATGATTTTTGAAACTTTAGAGGTTTGTATGGCAAGAGTTGGGAATTCATAGACAATTCATACTGTACACCCGTCACGGGTTTGAACATGAGTTGTGGCAGTTAAATATTTAGTTTTTTATTTTTTATAATAAAATTCATTCTATAGAACATGTGGTATTTTATCATTGAGTTAACATGATAATGAATGGAGACTCTGGCTAAATGAAAAAAAGGTGCAATTCATTATCGTAAAGGTCACTATATTTTTTTCTTTAAAATTAATGAAAATTTGAATAAAAAATACCGTTCTTCTATTATTTTTTATTTAATAATTATGAAGTATTTTAAAATTATTATTCTGAATTATTCAAATTCATTTTGTTGCTTGATATGATTTTTAGAAATTTACATGCTTGTATGACATGAGTCGGGCATCTATAGGTTGTTGGTACTGCATACCGGTCATGAGTCCGAAAATAGGTCGTGACAGTTAAATATTTAGTTTCCAATTTTTTATAATACACGTTATTTGATAAAACATGTGGTATTTTATTATTGAGACAAGTTAATGGATGGAGACTCTCGCTAAATGAAAAAACGTATTAATTTATTAACGTAATGGTTAATATAATTTTTCTTTCAAATTAATAAAAATTTAAATTAATAAAAAATGCTGTTCTGATATTATATTTTATTTAAAATTGTTATTTTGAATTATTAAAATATATTTTGTTGCTTTATATGATTTCTAGAAATTTACGGGTTTGTATGGCATGAGTTAGACATTCATAGATGGTTCGTTCTATATATTGATCACAGGTCAAAAATGGGTCGCGATAGTTAAATATTTACTTTATTTTTTTATTGTATAAATCATGTGGTATTTTTTTTCTTTCAAATTGGTAAAAATTAGTAGAAATTATGGAAAAATTAGTAAAAATTAGTTAAATGGGTCGTAATAGTTAAATATTTAGTTTTAAATTTTTATCATGAAGACTCTCGCTAAATAAAAAAAGGTTAACGTCAATATTTTTTTCTTTCAAATTCGTAAAATTTGTATTAAAAAAATACCTTTCTTCTATTATTTTTTATTTAATTATCTATGAAGTACTTCAAAATTATTATTTGTGTTATTCTAATATGTTTTGTTGCTTTATATGATTTCTAAAAATTTAGAGGCTTGTTTGGCATGGGTTGAACATCCATAAACAGTTCATTTTGTATGCCCGTCACAATCTAAAAATATATCGTGACAGTTAAATATTTAGTTTTTATTTTTTTATAATACAATTTATTGTATAAAACATGTTATATTTTATTATTTAGAATTATATAACAAGATAATGGATGGAGACTCACGGTAAATGAAAAAAAATGTACCAATTCATTGATGTAATGGTCAATTTATTTTTTCTTTCAAATTAATAAAATTGAACAAATAAAAATACCATTTCTTCCATTATTTTTTATTTAATTATTTATCAAGTACTTTAAAATTATTATTTTGATTTATTCAAATATATTTTGTTTCTTTTCTAAAAATTTTCAGACTTGTACGACATGAGTCAGACATACATAAACGGTCCGTACTGTACATAGGTCATGGACCCAAAAATGAGTCATAGCATTTTAATATTTTATAATGCAATTTATTCTATAAACAATGTGATATTTTATTATTGAGACAACAAGATAATAGATGGATACTCTCGTTAAATAAAAAAAGGTACTAATTGTAACGCCCTGAAATTTATTAGAATTAATCTATACAAAAAATAGATTAAAACAAGATCGAATCGGACAAGAATAGGAAAAATTCAGAAAAAGCAACAATCAATATGGAGCAGAGCACGACCTCGTGCTCATGCCAGTTGAACAACACGACATCGTGCTCATACTTGGAAATTGGCATGACCCTGTGTTGAAATTAATTCGAAACGAGATCGTGCACGATTAAACAGAAACTCGTGCTAGAAAAGCACGACACAATCATCAGCACGACCCGTGCTATAGGTCGTTTCGACTGGGATATTTTGTACAGAATCGACTAATTATTGTGTTCATTCGAAAAACAGAGCTAAAATTGAGAAATGAAACAAGAAAAGTTGCTGGAAACCCTAGGTATACTAGTGGGAAAGATGGAGGGCAAGAAACAACTTATTTTCTTGCGAATTTGGAAGCAGATGTCATTAAGGTAAGTTCATATACTTTGATGTGAGTTTTGAATTACCTTAAGGTGGAGGTGAATTTTGGATTTGATGGTTAGGGAACTGATTTAGGTGTTAAATGAAGGTAATTAGTTAAGAATCAAGTTATAAAACCAAAAAAAAGTTAAGAAACAAGTTAGTAACAGCTTCTATATGCTTCTTTTCATATAGGAGGATCTATATGCATTTAGGATCGAAGTTAAGCCAACGCTAACTTCGTATGCTTTTTAAGGTAAGTACTCGTATATTTACGTTTAGCCTTTGTATGTTTGATCATACTTGTTTTGGATGCAAAAGAAGGAAAATGAGAGCAATGATATGTTTAAAAGACTTATGTGCTATTGAATTAAATATTGTTTGAAAGGCATGATATGGATTGTGTGCATATATGAGCTATGTGAATATGTTAAATGTTATGTGGACAATACTATGTGCTTCTATGTGGATAATACATTTACTGACACATAAATTTCTATTTATTATTGTACTAATCAACACCTTAATTGAGCTATAATGAAAAAGTTAGACATCGAATTGGACAAAAAAGATTTGACCCTATATTTTACTTTGAACAAAATGTAAGATACAAAAATGAACCTTATCCCTCAATAAAACTGAAAAAATTGATTTCTTGCTTAAGTGTGCTTGAGAGCAAAGATTATTGAAAGAAAAGAAAAAGGAAATTCTTTTATCGTCATTTTTGAAATATTTCTTTGTTTGTAATTACTTTTATGATTAAATAAGTTATCTCAAATTTATGTCATGTTGCTGTAAATTACTTCACTGGGATGGTTTTTATGTTGTAATTTTATAGGATAAATTATGTCGAAATAAAATAATATATATTATATTTCAATATTATAATTTTTTTATTGAATTTTTAATAAATAAAATAATTTTTATAAAAATATAAAATTAATTTTGTAATAATATATTGTAACATCCCAGAAAAATTTTCATATTAAAATAAAGTCAAATAAATGTGAAAATATCAGTATATAAAAGTATACGAAAGGTTGACGTAGAGTTGACAAGAAATAAATAAAGAAAAATCGGAAAATTCTGAAAAATTAAAGTACGCGCAGTGAAACAAAAGTACACGGTGTCGGCACGACCACGCGTAGTAAAAGCCGAGCACGCGTACTTGGTACAAATAGACGCGTTGTGGGAGCGAGAATGCGTACTAAATGGTTGACCACGCGTACTTTATGACCCCGCGTAGTATGTTGTCGGTTTGAAAAATCTATAAACCGATCAATTGAGAACTTCACAGAAGCTTTCAATTACTTCCGTTTCTTCATAGAGCAAAGTGAAGCAGAGAAAGCCTGGAAAAACATCAGAGAAGTGAAATTTGATGGAGGAAAAGTTGATTCTTGTAAGAAGCAACAAGGTAAGTAAGATTGAAAGTTAGTTTAAGAAGGTTTACATAAGGTTGATTTTAAGTGGATAGTTGATTTTATGTTGAGTTTTATGGTTGATTCTTGATGAATCTTTTGCTGA
>CANYCX011438037.1:0-22176 GCA_948193385.1 Breynia disticha f. nivosa | reverse complement strand
GGATTTCAATTTTTCTTAATTCCGTAGAATAACAATTAATTTACATATTAATTTTGAATCACCATGTCGTATTCCTAAATGCTCATTTCAAATACATTTTCACTTGACGTTAAAGGTAAGTAAAACACAAAGATTTGTCCATCCAAACAATTAAAATAAAGCAAACCACCAAGAAGTATTAAGCAGCGTTTGGCCTGGACATGGTTTTTGACTGGGCAAGCCCTTATTCTTTGCCAAATCCAACCTCCTCTCTCCCTCCCATTTCCACTTCACACAACACAGCACAAACAATTTTCTTAGAATAATATTCAAATAATTCTCTCTCTCTCTCTTTCTTTGTTTTTATACAAATTTTTCGATATTCATTCCTGGATTATTTTTCAAAAAATTTTTATTTTGACTCCGTAACGGAATCGATACGGCTCTTTTGCAGGTACGCTATTGTCTTTACTTTTTTTTTTTATTGAGAATCAACAATGTCGATTAGACGTTGACTCTGATCTGCTTCTTATTCCGCATTTCGCGATTTTGTTTCATTTGATTGATTTATGATTGAGATCTTGTTTAGAGTATGCGTGAAAAATGATCGATCCAAAGAACCTTCAAACTTACTTATTTTGTAACGAGTGTTATTTAGTGTATTGAAATATTAATAATTTTTAATAATTGAATGTTTTGGTGTTTCGCAGGTGTAAATAATTTTTATGAGCATTGATTACGCTTTGTGGATATAGTGATTGTATATGATGGAAGAAGAGGAAGAACAGAAGGAAATGGTAGAAAGTTCTACGAGGGATTCAAATTCGGTGGAATTAGGTAGTGTTTTACAGGATAGAGCAGATAGGAGTCCCCAGGATGATGTAAATTTAGCTGGAAGTAGCGAAATTGCAATGCGAAGTGGCAACCTTGTTATTGGTCATGGGGATGGCTCTTTAGCCGCAGTTGTTGGTGATGATGATCAGTTTGAACAAGTGTCTTTAGATCAGGAGAAAGGCAGTGGTGAAGAGTTACAATATGGAATGTTGGATTCAAATAGGAATTCGAATTCTGAGAATGAGAGACAGCTGTTCGATACTTTTGAATATGAGTCTGAAAATATGTATGAGAATGCTGGAAATGTTTACAATTCAACAAGTACAACTGAAGTTCGACATGATAGGTCTATATCGAGTCCTGGCCCTGAGGTACAGTTTGGCTATAGTATTAAGCCGTCACAGTCATCAACCAGTCTAGATTCTGCGTACTTTGAACAGATCGGTTTTTCTCCTGCTGGCTCGCATCATAAGGCGAAGCCCAAAGCTGTTATGCCCAATGTCTCTCCAGAGTTATTGCATTTAGTTGATTCTGCTATAATGGGGAAGCCTGAAAGCTTGGACAAGCTAAAAAAAATTGTTAACGGGTTGGAGAGTTTTGGAGATGGGGAGGAACCCGAAGCTGTAGCATATTTGGTTGTGGATTCACTTTTGGCTACGATGGGTGGAGTTGAAAGTTTTGAGGATGAGGATCACAATCCTCCTAGTGTGATGTTGAACTCTAGAGCTGCCATAGTGGCAGGTGAGTTAATTCCTTGGCTTCCTATGGTAGGTGACAATGGGGGTTTCATGTCCCCTAGAACACGGATGGTTAGGGGTTTACTTGCTATATTACGGGCTTGTACAAGAAATAGAGCTATGTGTTCTATGGCTGGTTTGTTGGGAGTTCTTTTAGGAACAGCAGAGAAAATCTTTCTTCAGGATGCTAGTTCAAAGGAGCAGATGACTTGGGATGCAATTCCTTTTTGCAACTGCCTCCAACACTTAGCAGGTCATTCACTTAATGTTGTTGATTTGCAGAGATGGTTACAGGTAATTACAAGAACACTTGCTACTTCATGGGCATTTCACTTGATGCACACACTTGAGAAGGCAATGGGTGGAAAGGAATCAAAAGGACCAGCAAGTACATTTGAGTTTGATGGTGAGAGTTCTGGTTTGCTTGGTCCTGGGGAAAGCCGTTGGCCATTTGTTAATGGATATGCATTTGCGACGTGGATCTATATTGAGTCATTTGCAGATACATTGAATGCAGCTACTGCTGCGGCAGCAATTGCTGCTGCTGCAGCAGCCAAGTCAGGGAAAACATCAGCCGTTTCTGCTGCAGCTGCTGCAAGTGCTCTTGCTGGAGAAGGGACAGCTCACATGCCACGTCTATTCAGTTTCTTATCAGCTGATAACCAAGGGATTGAGGCCTACTTTCATGCACAGTTTTTGGTTGTTGAAATTGGCAGTGGAAAAGGAAAGAAGGCGTCATTGCATTTTACCCATGCTTTTAAACCACAACGCTGGTATTTTGTTGGGTTGGAGCATGTTTGTAAGCAGGGATTGATTGGGAAAGCAGAGAGTGAATTGAGACTGTATATTGATGGCTCTTTGTATGAAAGTCGCCCTTTTGAGTTCCCTAGGATCTCCAAACCACTTGCATTTTGTTGCATCGGAACAAATCCCCCACCGACAATGGCTGGCTTACAACGCCGCCGTCGTCAGTGCCCCTTGTTTGCAGAAATGGGACCTATTTATATCTTTAAGGAACCAGTTGGCTCTGAAAGGATGGCTCGTTTAGCTCATAGAGGAGGTGATGCACTGCCTACTTTTGGAAATGGTGCTGGTCTTCCTTGGTTAGCAACAAATGACCATATTCGAAATATGGTAGAGGAAAGTTCACTTTTGGATGCTGAGATTGGAGGATGCATTCATCTTCTCTATCATCCTGGTTTGCTTAGTGGCCGATTCTGTCCAGATGCTTCTCCTTCTGGTGCTACTGGTATATAAATTTTTGTCCTTGCAAACTCTCGCAGCTTGTGCATGTGTGACTGCATAAACATGTATATTTTCTGTGCATTTGTTGTTATGTGAACAGGCAGTCAGGTGCAGTCATGCCAATTGTTTAGCTGGTACAATTTTTAGTTTCTGATAAACTTGCACTTGCTGAAGCAAACATTTCTTCAGTTTTCTTAAATTCCTCGTAGCAATTTTTATCAGTCTATATCCCTAATCTCCTTGCAAACCCTCACAATTTAAAATGCTACTGTGAGATTAATTTGTGACCACTAGTAGAAATCAGTTAACTTTTTTTGCTACCCACAGATAAAATTACTATGAAAAATCAGTTACTTTGTTGGAACTTCTGAGCTATTTAAACATTAGAATATCTGAATTGCTAACCATGTATTACTTTTTCGTTTGTCTAATCATGAGCTGTGATTATTCAGGCATGCTTAGACGTCCAGCTGAGGTTCTTGGGCAAGTTAACGTTGCTACACGAGTGCGACCGGTGGAAGCCTTTTGGGCTTTGACTTATGGAGGTCCGATGTCCATACTTCCTTTAGTTGTAAGTAATGTGCACAAAGATAGTCTTGAGCCGGAAGCAGGAAATCTCTCTTTATCTTTAGCAACCACTTCTTTGGCTGCTTCAGTGTTTCGGATTATTGCTATAGCTATTCGACACCCTGGTAACATTGAAGAGCTTTGTCGTGCCAGAGGACCTGAGGTTCTTGCAAAAATCTTAAATTATCTTCTCCAAACTTTGTCCTCCTTGGGCTCTGGAAAGCATAATGGTGTTGAAGATGAGGAGCTTGTTGCAGCCATTGTATCATTGTGTCAATCCCAGAAGCATAATCATGCACTGAAAGTTCAGCTTTTTAGCACATTGTTACTGGACCTAAAAGTCTGGAGCTTGTGCAACTATGGATTGCAAAAGAAACTTATGTCATCATTAGCTGACATGGTTTTTTCAGAGTCATTGGTTATGAGAGATGCCAATGCTATTCAGATGCTTCTTGATGGCTGTAGAAGATGCTATTGGACAATTCGTGAAAAGGATTCTGTGAATACTTTTTCATTGAGTGATGAAGCTCGTCCAATGGGTGAATTGAATGCTTTGGTTGATGAGCTCTTAGTAATTATTGAACTTCTAATAGGATCTGCAACTCCTTCTGTTGCTGCAGATGATCTCCGTCGTCTACTTGGCTTCATGGTTGATTGCCCTCAACCAAATCAGGTAGAATTCATTTTGTGATACGTATGATGCTTATAATTAGGCATGGTTTTGAATTGCTTCATATTTCTTTATTTTCCTATTGCATGATTGTAATTTTTATTTCCAAGTTTTTAGTTGCTAGAGTTTTTTATAGTTTGGTTTTATTTACTTATCAACAATATTTCTGAACATTAATGTTTGTTTTAACATTGAATTCCTTCACCATGTTGGTTATTGCACTAATCTACAATGCTATGATGTTTTAATATTTTTTTTGATGAGTTCTGTCTTAGGATGTGCCTGGATGATATTTATTCATCCTATACTCTGTAATCATCTGAACTGCCACCAAACAGTTAGTGAACTAATAGTAATAAACATGTCCTAAGAATATAGGAAAGGTTTTGAATTTGATTGCTTTCATATCTTTGTAAAATTTCAAGACTAAAATCTACTAGGTACTTTTAAAAGAGGAGGCAATAAACTTTTTAGCAGAATTATTTTCGAAACCAATTTTAGAGGACCTTTAGAAGTTGAGATCAGAATAATTCTCTTTGCTGATCTCCATTTAATCAGAAGTTTGGCAGATTTAGGACTTGAGTTCTGATGTTTAAACCATGATTCAAAGCACTGTCTATTCCAATATATCCTGAAATGAAATTCCATTTTATTTTTTCTCCTCCTGAACAGGAAAGTGGGGAGGGATGTATAAGTTTTCCCTAGGTATTCACGTATTTTGTATCTTAAATATGTTGCATTCTTTCTGATATTCAAAGAGTAAGATGCCCTGTGTTCATTTTTGAAAGGCGTATGCGCCATTCACTTGTAGATAGACTAAAATGCCTTCTCTTCCAGGTTGCCAGGGTACTGCATCTCATCTACAGGCTTGTTGTACAGCCAAATACAACAAAAGCAAACATGTTTGCAGAGGCTTTTATTTCATGCGGTGGGATAGAAACAATTCTTGTTCTGCTGCAACGAGAAGCAAAAGCTGGTGATAATAGCTTCCATGCGTCGGTAACAAATACTGTTGAGAGCTTTTCTGTAGAAGAAACTGAACAAGTTGTTGGAAATGAGTTCCCAGAAACAAACCAGACTGATGAAATGGAAAAGTTGAACGAAAATGATTCTACTTCCAATGAGAATTATCGTGCATCTGGACAATCTGATGATGCCGGAAGCCTTGTGACCCCTTCTGTTACCATGAAAATTGAAAGGATGTCTTCAGTTTCTGAAAATCCTTATATAAAAAATTTGGGTGGCATTAGTCTTTCAATTAGTGCAGATAATGCAAGAAACAACGTTTACAATGTCGACAAGAGTGATGGCATTGTTGTTGCAATAATTGGGCTATTGGGGGCTCTGGTAACATCTGGGCATCTCAAATTCGGTTTACATCCTCAGTCAGATGCGCAAACCAATGCTGTAGGTGGCAGCATTAATGAAGGAGGTGGTTCAATGTTTGATGATAAAGTTGCTCTGCTACTTTTTGCTTTGCAAAAGGCTTTCCAGGCTGCACCAAACAGGCTGATGACGACAAATGTATACACAGCTCTGTTGGCAGCATCGGTATTCTTCTCTTTCCTATTCCCGCTTCATCTACTGACTTTATATCGTGTAGTTAGTTTATTGTTGATAACGATTTCATCTGCCTTTTGACTTCTTTGAAATTTCTATTCCTGTTCAGTGGAAACTGAAGGAATTTATGGTTCAGTCATTGTTATTTTCCTTCCGTTCTTATTTCAAACATGATGTCTTTGTGTCAGCTTTTAAAGGGAAATGTTGGTATTATCACGGTGTTTTATAGTACCTTGGTTCTTACTCAAACATAGGTTTGGTGACAGATGATTGTTAAGAACTGTGATATTTGAAATTTTGGGAGAAATGATATCATAGTGAATTTTTGTTTTCTTGGTAGTATGTTTATTTATGTAACTGTTTTTATTTCTTAGATTAATGCTTCTTCAATGGAGGATGGGCTAAACTTTTATGATTCTGGTCACCGCTTTGAGCATTTCCAACTTCTCTTGGTTCTTTTGCGTTCACTACCTTATGCATCTCGGGGCTTGCAAAGTCGAGCACTGCAGGTATTCTTTGCTTAAACAATTTGTCTGTTTCCTGGACCAAACAATTCACAGTAATTGTTTGTAGCATTTTTAGATTAATTTTTTTTCCCTCTAGCATGCATAGATGGCTTTTCCTTCAGTTTTGTTCAGGTTAAATTTGGGATACATTTTAGAATGACTGTTTGATGTCATTTATTTTATTTCAATCTTTCTTTGTTGCTTGATACATCCTTCTTATTTTTATGTTTGTCAAATAGTTTAACGTGCTCCTACTTTCCATTTCCACCTTTCTTCATTAAAGCTTTTCCTGTTTATTGCGTTCCTGATATGCTGTTTTCTATATGTTTCAGGATCTTCTGTTTTTGGCTTGCAGTCATCCAGAAAATAGAAGCAGTTTGACAAAAATGGAGGAATGGCCTGAATGGATATTGGAGGTTCTAATATCTAATTATGAGGTGCAATTCTATGCCAACATTCCTTACTGTCAATTTCTCCATTTATTGTTAAGCTGAATAAAAATTGTAATGTGAATGTGCATTTTATATCTAACAGAAGACATACAGATTAATTTGGATGTTTCGTTGTGTTTTTTTTTTTAATTTCTGAATTCACTCACTGTTACTTGTGTTTCTAGAGGAAAGCATACCAAGACTCCAATTCGGCAAGCTTATCAGACATAGAAGACATTGTACATAATTTTCTGATCATAATGTTAGAGCACTCGATGCGCCAAAAAGATGGTTGGAAGGTAGACCTTTTACTACCTTTTTATACAGTATTTCTTTCTTTCTTTTTTTGAGAGACTTTGGGAATAGTCAGCTTCTCATCCACTATGTTGACTGTTCTCCTTATTGTTTCTGAATTCTGTTGATGATGCCAATTCAATGTTCTTTTCCTGTGCTCGTTTTCTTCCATTTATGGCGCACTGTTCATTGTGTGGTTTTACCAGGTTGTTAATCAACAAACCCAGTTCCCATGACTGTTATTACTTTTATTTGAAAAAATTGCTTGATCAAGGAAAAAAAAACATTGCGGCAAATTCAATATTCTCAATTTAGCAAGTATTTATCAGTATGGTTCAGCAGGTCTATTAAAAGAAAAAGGAAAAAATCAGCATGGTTTAATTGTTAACTTTAAGAGAGTTGTGAAGATATGATCCTATAAGTCTATGTTCCTTATTAATTTAACTGATGGGATAAAATGAGATTGCAATGTCAAATGTTCTTTCCGATCTTTCTATTGATGAAGAACATTTTCATTTCTTATTGATGTGCAACAATGTGGATGCTTTGTTTTTCAATTATTTTCCTCCTGAGAATCATTTTCAGATCTTGCATATGGGTTTTCATAAAAAATAATTCTTGATCTTGGAGTTATAATTGAGATATGTAAAACTGAAGGAAAGTGGAAAACTTTTCTTTACAAGTTTTGCTATTGGTTTGGTTGCTTGTTATGTTTCGTAAGTATGAGTTGCCAAAATTGCTATTTTTGTCTGGATTTTGTTTCTATGAATTAAGTTGTACTCATTGTAGACTACTCATGTTCTCCATCAACTGAAGGAAGAAGCAATATGCTAAAACAAATTTGTGAATATGGCCATAAAAACTATCAGGTTGTTATACCTTATAATTCTTTTCTTTATGAATTAATATTAATTGCTTCTTGATTTTTACAGGATATTGAAGCTACAATTCATTGTGCAGAATGGCTGTCTATTGTGGGGGGTTCTAGCACTGGAGATCAACGAGTTAGGTACTATTATATTCCCTCCATTTTCCTTTTTGTGATGTGATTATTCATTCTTGAGTTTTAACTTTTATCAGATTTGCTTATCGATTGTTGTTTCTGATTATTAAGATTACCTCAGATTATATCACTTCCTGTTTAGTTGGATAAATTCTATTATAACACATTGTCCAATGTCCCCATTGGCATAATATCATCCTAATTATGTCAAGCAATAAACAGTGATAAAAGAAGTAGAAACTTAATTGGTGACAACATGATTTAGATTCTCTCTTATGTGCTCAATTTAGAGTTGCTGATATGGCAGTTTATGACTTCAGGCAGATAAAAATAGTTAGTACTATTGCAGTTCAAAAGGCAAGGATTTCCACTTTAGCAAGTTAAGGCGATGTTTGTCTCTGCTCTTTGAAATGTCTAAATTTGGTCTATGCCTACATGTACTTGCCTATATGTTGGTTTCAAACTACTGTTAATATTTACTATGGAACTACTGAGACAAACTGTTCTTTTCAGAATAGATTTTGCTGTGAAATAGTGTCGCATTGATGAAGGTTATTTGATTTGTTGTTGATTTGAATTGATTATTTTGATGATAGAAATCCACATTTTACATTCTTTCTGTTGATGGAAATATACATTTTGGAAATTTGCAGCTAAGTCAAACTTTTTTTTTTTTTAGTATTCAAATTAATAGATAAGTGATTATTCTATTCTTTTGTATGACTAACCGAAGACGTGAAGAATCGCTGCCTATATTTAAGAGAAGGCTTTTAGGTGGTTTACTTGACTTTGCTGCTAGAGAACTGCAGGTTCAGGTAATCAGTCAACATGTCAACATGTCTTTGATGTTTGATGTCGTCTTTAAATAATCTTCTTTATTATTTTAATACTAGATTTCCATTTACACAAATTTATGGTTGGAAAATATATAATGTTGTGGTTACCTGAAGTGATCAACAGCTTTGGTTAGAGTAACATGAAAAATTAAGTCCATTCAAATTTTGAGTTCTTTCTCATGATTAATAAAGTGTAAAGAGAGATCCAAATGATGATGCCTGTGGATAAAATCAGAACATGTTTTTAGTCACTGTGAAGGAGAAAATGGCTTCTTAAAAGATTCTCAAATAAATTTTCATGTGCGTTGAAAATGTTGCATTGGCTCTCTCACAATTGTTTTTTGGTATGAAGAAAAATTGTGAACTAAGAGTAATTTACATAGATTTGAACCTTGCTCCTAAACTTCATTTTTTAGAAACATGCCTATTTGGGTTTTCCTCCATGCATTTCCTTCTCCCTCTCACACAATCTCTCTATTTAATGACAATTCTTCTTCTATTTTGGTTCTTCTTGTTACTCTTATTTTTTGGTTATCGATTGGCCTCTTTTATTCTTCAACTGACAGCGTCAAATTTGTTTGACATCCAAAAAACACGAATTCTATTTTATGATCCCCAAAGGAGAGTAGGAAGTAACAGTGCATCTGCATCTTTACATCAGAAAACAAGCTTTTAGGAGATTATGAGAAAGAAGAGAATATAGTAACTGTCAAAGAAATAAAAGTTATAGTGTCAAACTAATCACTTTGAATGCTGTGTGCTTCTTGAACTAGTTGACGATCAGAAAATTTCCAAAACCAAATATGAATATTCACGGTTGAGACATTTCATGTGCAGGAAGATAATAGAACTTGACATAATGAACTTCACAAATTGAAATGTCTTGGCTTGGCTGAACAAATGGGTCATAATGAAACAATAATAAGATAAGGGCATACTTTGATGTCTTGGGACAACACTTATTAGGATACACACTAATGATTTGTACATTGTAATATATGCACGAATGCTTCCAGTTTTGCTGCTTGTTTACTTAAGACCCTAAAGTCAACCACGTAAATTATATTGTTTATGATAAGTGTTAATGGTCATAAGTGACAACCTTCTTTCATTTGTCTATGTTTGAAAACTTATCGTGGAAATTGAAGTTATATCTACGTTGATACTGTGCTGCAGACTCAAGTTATTGCTGCGGCATCTGCTGGTGTTGCAGCTGAAGGGTTATCGCCAAAAGAAGCCAAGGCAGGAGCAGAGAATGCTGCCCAGCTTTCCGTGGCATTGGTTGAAAATGCTATTGTGATTTTAATGCTTGTAGAAGATCATCTGCGGTTGCAGAGTAAACTCTCTTCTGCAGCGCGTGCAATTGATAGTTCCCCATCTCCCCTTTCTCTTGTATCTCCCTTGAACAACCACCAATCAAGTCTATGTGCTACTGGAGATATTGCTGAAGGTTTAGTTGATAGCCGGTCTAGCAATGGCGAGGGAGTTCCCCTTGATGTATGTCTTAAGTATTTTTTTTTTCTTTATTTCTGTTTTTATTATTGTTTTTACACCCGATTTGTAGGTCATAGAAATAATAAATGTAACAAATCAGGCTTCTCAGAAGTTATCTTTCTCATTCTGTGATTTAACTCATGATATTCATAAGGTACTTGCTTCAATGGCTGATGCAAATGGAAAAATTTCTGCCACTGTGATGGAGCGCCTTACTGCTGCTGCTGCAGCAGAACCTTATGAATCTGTTTCTTGTGCATTTGTGTCATATGGGAGCTGTGCTATGGATTTAGCTGATGGTTGGAAATATAGGAGCAGATTGTGGTATGGTGTCGGACATCCTCCAAGAAATACTGTTTTTGGTGGTGGTGGCAGTGGCTGGGAGTCATGGAAGTCTTCTTTGGAAAAGGATGCCAATGGAAACTGGATTGAACTTCCTCTAGTGAAGAAGTCGGTTTCTATGCTTCAAGCTTTATTATTAGATGAATCTGGACTTGGTGGTGGCCTTGGCATAGGTGGAGGATCAGGTACTGGTATGGGTGGAATGGCTGCTCTATACCAATTGTTGGATAGCGACCAACCATTCTTATGCATGCTCCGTATGGTGCTTTTATCCATGCGAGAAGAAGATGATGGGGATACTAATATGCTCATTAGGAATCTAAGCATAGAGGAGGGGACATCAGAAGGATTGCATCGACAGGCAGGCAACTCTACAGCACTAGAAAATATTGCAATGTCAACTAGACTACCCCGCTCTGCACTACTATGGAGGTACTAGATTTCTTTATTCTCAAAGTACATCACTGTTCTATATATTTGACTTTGACTATGATTTTGCTTTTGGTTATATGTATATTAGTGTTCTTGCGTTACATTTATATGACATCTTACCATCTTGGCAGTTTCCAATTATCATGTTTGTTGTTTTTGTTTTATTCTGCCCCATGTCAGTGCAATACCTTTATGGTTATATATGCTACGTTTAGGGAGGGAACTGGATTCAGTTGCTCATAAAATTTATGACAAAAGGGCATTTTGCCATATTTTTACTTTGCATCTCCAATATATTATCTTTTCTGACTTCCTCATATGTTTTTGTTCGTGGAAGTAACAAATAAGCTGGTTGGAGAGAATTATGTTTTATTTTTCTGGTGAAATTAATGTATATTTAATGCTACGCAATGTGAAGTGAATTTTGACTCTAATCGTTTGTACATGTGTTGATGTGACTTTATGTTTTAGTTCAGTTTCCTTTTCTATTATAATTGTTTTATATACATACGTGTTATGAGTTGTGGTTATCGCATGAGATGTTCAGTTATGACGTATGGTGCATGGGTTATGTTCTCATTGAATTTTTGGATGTAAATAAAGTTATGTTTTTTTCATTGCTAATCGTCACTATTCCGGATTATTCATCAACAGTGTGCTTTCTCCTGTTCTAAACATGCCAATTTCCGATTCAAAGAGACAGAGAGTGCTAGTGGCTTCTTGCGTTCTTTATTCGGAGGTTAGTTCTTCGAGAAGCTGATATGTATGGCTACAGAGCTTTCCTTGCCTTTTGCAAATTTCTTTCTTCTTTATTTTTCTTTGAGACTGGGGCTGTCTTATCTATATGATTGCTTTGTTTGTTAAGTCACCCTATGGCTGTATGTTTGTTATAGGTATGGCATGCTGTTGGCAGGGACCGAAAACCTATTCGTAAACAGTACCTTGAGGCTATGTTACCACCTTTTATTGCAGTTTTACGGAGGTGGAGGCCACTTTTGGCTGGAATTTATGAACTTGCTACTGCAGATGGCTTAAATCCTCTCATTGTTGATGATCGTGCATTAGCAGCTGATGCACTGCCTATAGAGGTAATTATGCATTACCTCATTTTCCTTCATTTCCATCTTCAGCTTATTTCTGTTTCACTCATTTCACCTCCATTTATCCTGTTGAATTCACAGCTGATGGTTTGATGACACGTTGCCCTTATATTCTCTGCATTGCTTTTAAGTGAACCCAATATGCATGGAATTAGCATTTAGCATGACAGTTTTCCCCTTATTGATATTTTCTTTTCATTTTTTTATCCTTGGAGATTTTTTTTTAACTGAATGGTTATCTGTATGGAGATAGTTTTCTGAGGCAAACATTGGGCTTTCTTATGATGATTATTGAAGTGTTTCATTGCTTGCCTTGTTTTCCTCAACTTCTTATCTTGTTGATGATGTATCTGGTGCATCTTATGAGGGTTTTTATCACATTCCAATGAAGTTCGTTTCATCTTTGCTTGAAAGTGATGAGACTATTTGTGTCATGCATATGCACTGTCCTAAATTTTTGCTGACTGGTTAGCATTATCTATATGCCATTATAGGCCCATTGCTTTCCTTAGACCAATTCCCCCAAATGGCCAGCATAAGTATTATGCTGTTTTCGATAGTTACTGGGTATATATCTTTTCATAATTCTGGTAACTGGATTGTAGAAAATTACAGGAGATGGGATGATTAGCTATTGCTATTGAATTAACAGGTGTTCTAGGTGGATGTGCATATAGCATGCCATCTTTTTTATGCATTTAGCCCTCTGTTTATTTGATAAGTTTATTTGTCACGTCCAGATTTTTCTTATTTTCTTTTAATTACTCTCATCTAGGACAATGATCTTTCAACCTAAGTATCAATAATGCAAACTACTAAGGATTGCTTCTATTGCAAACTGTGATGATAAGTTAGCTGATTTGCTGTGGAGCTTTTTTTTAATCCTTCCATTGTCACTTTTGTAGTACTTAAGAGTCTTCTATTTTGTTTATTTCAGGCTGCTCTGTCTATGATCTCTCCAGCTTGGGCATCTTCTTTTGCATCTCCTCCAGCTGCAATGGCATTGGCAATGATTGCTGCAGGTGCTGCAGGAGGGGAAACCCCAGCTCCTGCAACGACTTCACATCTTAGGCGTGATAGTTCCTTGCTTGAGCGTAAAACAACTAGGCTGCAAACCTTTTCAAGCTTCCAAAAACCTTCAGATGCGCCTAACAAAGCAGCAGCTTTTCCTAAGGACAAGGCAGCGGCTAAGGCTGCAGCCTTGGCAGCAGCACGTGATCTTGAGCGTAATGCTAAGATTGGTTCTGGAAGGGGTCTTAGTGCTGTTGCTATGGCCACATCTGCTCAGCGGAGGAATGCCAGTGATATGGAGCGCGTGCAGAGATGGAATACAGCTGAAGCTATGGGAGTGGCTTGGATGGAATGCTTACAGCCAGTTGATACAAAATCTGTCTATGGCAAAGATTTCAATGCTTTATCATATAAGTTCATTGCAGTCCTTGTTGCAAGTTTTGCATTAGCAAGAAACATGCAACGGTCAGAGGTTCGTACATAAATCTCTTAAGTTGTATTACTTGGACGGAATCACTTCTATATTGATATATAATTTATTATCTAGGTTGACAGACAGGCTCAAGCTGATGTGATCGCTCGGCATCAATTGTTTACTGGCGTTCGTGCATGGCGCAAATTAATTCACCAGTTAATAGAGATGAAGAGTCTCTTTGGACCGTTTAGTAACAAGTTGTGCTATCCTGAGCGTGTATGCTATCAGATGACTTATACATTCTTGCTTTACATTTTGTTGTCATAATACATTTCATGTTTTGATTAAGGACTCATTTGTTTCTCAATTACCTATGTAGTTTTGTGCATGTTACATTTTTTCCAACTGATAGTAAAGGTGCAGGTTTTTTGGAAGCTGGATTTCATGGAAGATTCTTCCAGGATGAGAAGATGTTTGAGGAGAAGCTACAGAGGGTCTGATCATTTTGGTGCAGCTGCTGATTATGAGGATCAAATTCAGATGAAACATGACCAAGGAAATGTTCCTGTTCTGGCAGCAGAAGCAATTGCAGTAGAGGAAATAAATGAAGATGATGAACATGGAGAAATTGATAATATGGATGGAAGAGTCTATGATATAGATCAGCACAGTGAAGATCAAACATCACCTTTAGCAAATGATCAAAATGTGCAACCTTCCCCAAAATCTAGTGATGCTCAACTTGCGAGCAAGCATGATTTAGAATCAGCTGTTGCCCCAGGATATGTTCCTAGTGAAGTCGATGAAAGAATTGTTCTTGAGCTTCCTTCGTCTATGGTCCGGCCATTGAGAGTTGTAAGAGGAACCTTTCAAGTAAGTTCTACGAGTTTGAACTCCTAAACATCCACCCGCACAACACCATACAAGCACTGTTTATTATAATTTAACTATATTTAGCTACTCCTGTTAAATCTAAATATAAAAAAGCAATAGAGCATACTGGATGGAAAATGTTTTTCTTTTTGTTTTTTTTGGGACTGAGTTCGAATGACTCTTTCGCACTGGAGATTACTCTCGGACCTCTACTAGTCCATCGGCATGAAAACAAAATTTTATAGAATTGAATTTGAATTATTTTCTCCTTTAAACATTTACATTAATTTGGAGGTTTAATACATCGGGAAACCTCTGAACTTCTTTGTTTTTTCTTGTTACCCCCTTAGCTTTACAGCTTTACAGTATCATTTGCCCATGAACTTAAGGGACTTCTCTGCTGACAAGATGATTATAACTAATTCATTAAAAAATCAGAAAATTTCCATTTCAGCAAATTATTCACTATACATTTTCTACAAGTATAGGGGAGAAGTAGTTAACCCTACAGAGTTCAGGGTCCTTTTTCTCTCTTTTATCTCATCGGTCTTCTAATTGCTCACACTTTTCCATTGAGCTAGACTTAAAGGACAACATCCATTTTGTTTTACTTGGACAAGCTTGATACTTACCTTTTAAAATTTTTAGTCTTTCTATTTTTGTCTAAACTATACTAATTGCCACTACTTTTTAGGTAACTACCAAAAGAATAAATTTTATAGTTGATGCTATTGATGGCGATACTGTTGATGGAGTGGATTCTTGTGAAGTGAAAGAGCAAGAAAAAGATCACAGCTGGTTGATGTCATCCCTTCTTCAGATCTACAGCCGAAGGTAAGCTATATAACATTTATTTGATGAAATTCTCATTGCATTTTATTTCATTTTCGTTCAATTTATGTGAAGGAAAATAGTAACCATTTTGGTGTCATTAATTATTGACTATGCTAACCTATTCAGCCAATTTTGTGTCTTCGTTAGCATGTATAGTGTCACAACTTAGTTTCCAACCTTCTCTTTTTATTTTTGTTTTCAAGTGTTATCAGTTGTCTAAAAATATATAAAGTGTGGAATTGTCTAGTATTATTTTACTAAAAAGTTATTCCTGTGTTCTCTGGTTCCTTATAACTTCTTATTAAGGTCTGTTCGGCATCAGTGTGAAATAGGTAATGTTCTGGGTTCATATATGAGATGGTTTTTGGCGTGTACTTTCATCTAATTTATTCATGAAAATCAAATAATTTTTAACGATGGCTAAATTTAAAGTGCTATTTGTGAAGGTTATAATTTGGAGGTACGTAACCATATTTTTCTAGTCATCACCTTTTTATGATATATAATTGATTTTTATTTCAGGTACCTGCTTAGAAGAAGCGCTCTGGAATTGTTTATGGTTGATAGATCAAACTTTTTCTTCAATTTTGGGGTACTTCATCTTAAAATCTGCCTGTAGTTTTTCTTTTATCCTTGTTTTTGTAAAAAGCGTATAGATAAGAAAGTTTTCCAAGGATTGAAATGTTAACTTTGGATGCTTTCAGAATACTGAGGGGCGAAGAAATGCTTATCGAGCGATTGTGCAGTCTCGTCCTCCTCATCTAAATAATATTTATCTAGCTACTCAGGTTTTCCACTTTTCTTTCAGTGCTTGTTTACAAAGTACTTTTTTTTGTGAACATATGCATTTATGTATTGAAATGTCCTAATCATTTTGGCTTTTTTAGAGGCCTGAACAACTTTTGAAGAGAACACAACTTATGGAGAGGTGGGCTAGATGGGAGGTATAAATTAATATGGAATTTCAAATTTAGTGCTCCCTTTGTTTCTCACAATTGTGTTGACAAATTATCATTTTTTTTTCCAGATCAGCAACTTTGAATATTTAATGCAGCTCAATACCTTAGCTGGTCGCAGTTATAATGACATCACTCAGGTAAGATTCTGTTTAACTGGGTAATTTTATGGATATTGGTGTATATATCATCCCCTTAATTATTTTTGTATTTATGCAGTATCCAGTTTTCCCATGGATTCTTTCTGATTACACTTCAAAGAACTTGGATCTTGCTGATCCTTCATCGTATCGAGATCTCTCCAAGGTAAAATAGTCGGACTTTGCTTCCGTTTTTCCTTTAAATTCATTCTTTAGGTTGTTATTGAATTGTCATTTGTTCTTGCAGCCTGTTGGTGCACTGAATCCTGATAGGCTAAAAAAATTCCAAGAGAGATATTCAAGCTTTGATGACCCTATCATCCCAAAATTCCACTATGGTTCTCATTACTCAAGTGCAGGGACAGTAAGTGTTTATGGATCTCTTGATCTTTGCAAATCAAACTTCTAGCCTACATAATTAACGCCTTTGACCTCCTGAGTACATTTAGATTTAGTATAATCCTTTTTTTTGTAACATAGGTGGGAAAATGTGTGGGACAATTGCCTTAATGAAATTCATGATATGATTTATTGATGTCTTGTAACAGGTTTTATATTATCTTTTTCGAGTCGAACCATTCACAACTCTTTCAATTCAACTACAAGGTGGAAAGTTTGATCACGCCGACCGAATGTTTTCAGATATCGGCACAACTTGGAATGGAGTTCTTGAGGACATGAGTGATGTGAAGGAATTGGTATGTATTTGTTTTATGCATCTTGAGGGCTTTTTTTCTTTCTTTTATTCAACTGTTGTTTTTTTCTAATATATTAATTAGTTTTTACTTTATAATTTCTTCATTGATGGTCAATAATTTTTACTTCTGGTTCACTAACACAGGTTCCTGAACTATTTTACCTTCCTGAGACATTGACAAACGAAAATTCTATCGACTTTGGCACAACACAATTAGGAGAAAAACTAGGTAAGAATCAGTGAGTTCTTTCTATCTGTCTGTCTTTCTCTAATGAATAAAAGAAGTTCATTCAGTTGTAGAATCTTGATCTGTTATGTAATTTTTTTCTAGATTCGGTTAAACTTCCTCCTTGGGCTGAAAATCCAGTTGATTTCGTTCATAAACATCAAATGGCTCTCGAGAGTGATTATGTATCTGCACACTTGCATGAGTGGATTGATCTCATATTTGGGTAGCTTTCTGCTCTAAAATTACAAAGATCCATTATTATTCGTTTTATTTATATTTTAGTTATAGTTTTTAGTGATAATCCTTCTCATATGCTGTTCCATAATTTTTTATTATGCAAGCTACAAGCAACGTGGCAAAGAAGCAATATCAGCAAGCAATGTTTTCTTTTACATTACTTATGAAGGAACAGTTGATATTGACAAGATATCAGATCCAGTATGTCAATTGTCAACCTCGCTTGTTCATTTTTGTCTGCAAAAATGGTTTCTT
This sequence comes from Breynia disticha f. nivosa, assembly GCA_948193385.1. Classification (NCBI taxonomy): domain Eukaryota; kingdom Viridiplantae; phylum Streptophyta; class Magnoliopsida; order Malpighiales; family Phyllanthaceae; genus Breynia; species Breynia disticha. The sequence goes on along the minus strand of CANYCX011438037.1, from coordinate 4,499 downwards.
GTTCCTTATTTTCTTCTGCTTTACGTTTGCAAAAGGTACAACAACGTGCAACACAAGACCAAATTGCTTACTTTGGACAAACTCCATCCCAACTTCTGACTGTACCTCACATGAAGAAAATGCCCTTATCAGATGTTCTTCACATGCAGGTCTCTCTGCAGAACCATTTTGTCTATGTTTTGTTTGGCTTTTAATGCATGTATTTGTTTTACAATTTTTAGGCATCGTCCCAGCTTCTTCGTCTGTCTCTTTCTATATTTATGCTTCAAGTTGTTTGCAAATTTTTTACGTTAAGGTTGCTATTCAGTTTTAGTTTATGTCTTTGCACGAGGCAATGTCTGTCCATATACCCTCTGACAATCTCCTGATTTTTTTATCTCAGACCATTTTTAGGAATCCAAAAGAGGTCAAACCATATGCTATTCCAGGTCCTGAACGGTGCAATCTACCCGCAGCATCTATTCATGCATCTCCAGATACTGTTGTAGTTGTTGATTTAAATGTGCCAGCAGCACATGTTGCTTGCCATAAGTGGCAACCCAATACACCAGATGGGCAGGGTACACCTTTCCTGTTTCAACATGGAAGACCCTCGACAAGTTCTGCTGGTGGAACTTTCATGCGCATGTTCAAAGGACCAGCCAGCACTGTTGCAGAAGAGTGGAATTTCCCCCAAGCAGTGGCATTTGCTTCATCTGGAATCAGAAGCACATCTGTAGTAGCCATAACAAGTGACAAAGAAATCATTACTGGTAAACATTCGTGTAATACTATACTTGCCTCTAGTTATAATAAGATGCTCAGGGAGAAGTTTGAGAGCTAATTTTAGCACCTTCTTGCTTGAAACTTTCTGCCTCCCAGAGATCATGTAGACCTTCATGCATTGAAACCTGTTACTGTGTTACCTCGGCTCATCTTTAAAAGATTGCAGTGGTTTTCTGTTTTCTGATGTAACCAAATGACTGAACTCACCCAATAACAAAATATCAAAGGTCAATAATCGCTGATAGGATGTTGGTTGTCCTATGTTGCCTAGTGTGCTCATCTTTGATCCACAGAAATTTTCATTTCTAGTTGCCTGGGGAGATTAGATTTATGTTGACTTTTTGAAAAGTTAGTGAAGTCAATAGGATGCTGACCATAAACAAACTGATAAGCATTTATAAGATAAATTAATATATTCTTTCTTTTATCTTTTTGTAATACTGGATTATGTTACGCTATGTGAATGATTTATGAATTCGAAATGAGTTTATACGTATCAATTTTTTTCTGTTTCTTCACGCTTTTCTCACACTTTTGAATTTTCTCATCAGGTGTACTTCATATTGAGAAATATTTTTTTCGTTAAAAATATTGTCAATGTTTGTATTGTTGTTGTATCATTTAAACTTATATTTTGTCATTCTACTGTTTTGTCTAGGTGGGCATGTGGATAACAGCATCAAACTATTATCGTCCGATGGAGCAAAAACCTTAGAAACGGCCTTTGGGCACTGTGCTCCTGTGACTTGCCTTGCTCTTTCACCTGATAGCAATTATCTTGTTACAGGTTCACGGGACACTACTGTTTTACTTTGGAAGATTAATAGGGGCTCTGCCTTGCGCTCAAGCAATTTGTCAGAGCCTTCCACTGGGCATGGTACACCAACTCTATCCACTAGCACCCCGGCAAATATATTGACTGACAAAGCCAGGAGAAGGCGCATAGAAGGTCCAATGCATGTCCTTCGGGGTCACCGAGGAGAAATACTATGTTGTTCTGTGAGTTCAGATCTTGGGATTGTTGTTTCTTGTTCCTATTCATCAGATGTCTTACTTCATTCTATGAGAAGGGGTCGCTTGATCAGAAGGCTAGTCGGGGTGAAAGCCCATACTGTTTGCCTTTCATCTCAGGGAGTTGTTATTACTTGGGACAAAACTCAACGTACTCTGAATACGTTTACTCTAAATGGTGTACCAATTGCAAAAGCGCAACTTCCTTTCACTGGTACAGTCAGTTGTATTGATATTTCTGTTGATGGGAGAAATGCCTTGCTTGGAATGAACTTACCTACGGGAGATGATGGTATGTACAATACGAATAACAATTTGAGCTTAAAAAAGACAGAGACTGAATATTTTGATCTGGAACATGAGGTTACTGAGGGAGAGAACAAATTGGATGTTCCTTCCCCTTCAGTTTGTTTCCTGGATGTGCATACTTTAAAGGTATGATTTTTGAACAGCTTTAAAATTGTCAACAAATTTGATCGTGTTTTATGCTTGAATTAAACAGATTAGCAGATTGTTCTTTTTTGAAAAAATCAATAATGTTTTCTACGCATGCTGAGTAATGTGTGGTGTACTCGACTAGATTTTGTTCTTACCTCTAACTTGTTTAAGCTTTGTTTTATTGATAATTATATGCTTCCTGTTCCAGGTTTTTCATGTACTAAGGCTTGGAGAAGGACAGAATATTACAGCTCTGGCATTGAACAATGACAACACAAATCTACTGGTGTCAACTGCGGATAAACAGTTGATTGTCTTCACTGATCCTGCTGTAAGTTAGCCCTTTCTTTATCTTCTAAATATTCATGTTAATTGTTAAGTGATGGACTATGGTCCCAACTCTTGGAGAAAAATGGTGGGAGGTAGATGGTTAAATGAAACTCCCTATATGCTAAATTCAAGCTAGTGTTGAATCCTCATTTCATATTGAGAATTGAAATCGAATTGTAAGAATTTGTGCTACTGTTCAGACTAAATTTGAAACAATGTATTTAAATCATAAATCATGCATCTATGTGCTCTCCACTTTCTAACCTTTATTGAGCTACATTATTTGTAGTGAACGGATTAAACTGAGAACTACCAGATCCTGAGTTTGTCCTTAAAATTATAAACCACAAAAAGAGGTCTGACGACTTGCTAACTTGGCCTGCAGTTGAGTCTGAAAGTGGTAGATCAAATGCTGAAGCTAGGGTGGGAAGGTGAAGGGCTCAGCCCTCTTATAAAGTCGTAGTTTTAGGGCATCAGATTTTTTGTTTTCTGAAGACGGAATACGGAGAAGATATGGTATACATAAATGATGTCGAAAGAAGAGAATATTTGTACATATAAGAGCAGACTGAGCTGGAGATATAAGTTTCCTTACAACCTGGAGGTTGCAGCCTGTTTTGATGGTGTAACATATGTAGTTTTCACGGCTCTTCTGTTCATGAATGCTTGGTTTTGCCATTGTTAACTCGCCTTATCCGGTTGAGTTGTAGTCTGTTATCTTTGATGAGAATGTCTCCGAGAGCTTTAGCTGTTCAGTTTTGGCCTTCAGTTTTTTGTAGTTTTATTTTATGTTTTTGATCAATTAAATTCAAGGTCATTCAATCTTGTACTTTTTTTTTATTCTGAGATCATAAAATTCGAGTTTGTATTTTGTGCGTAGATCATTGCATATCTTTGGAAAGAGTAGGATTAAAGTTTTTCTACTTATGAAGTTTAATCCAGGAGTAATTAGGGCAACATGCATGTCTGAATTTGGCTACTCTTTTTTTTTTTTTGACAACGTAAGTATTATCTTTATTCCAGAGTCATTGGGTTAAATTACAGATATATTATTTTTAAAGTATTATTTTTCATAAATATTATCTTAAGAAAGAAATCTCAAGAATGTCATCTTTGATAATTCTATTCCAAATATTGGCACATATAAATTTTTTAATATTTTTTCTATGAGTTGTCGTCTTATGGTCAACTTGTAAAAAAAATAAAGATGACAACAAATTGACAAAATGTTAAAACAAAAAATTAAAAAAATAAATAATCAAACTCTAATTTCTAAATTAGTAATACCTATTAACATGTATATAATTAGAGAATGATAAATTATTTATATTAATTAATTAGATAGAGAATAAAAAGAATAAGAGACGAGCGATTAAAATGGTTAGAGTGAAATAAGAAGGACTAAAATTAAAAGTTTGTAAAAGAATGACAATTTAAATGAAAAGGACAAAAGTTCCTTAAAAAAATCCTACCACTCACCCGATTCTTCCCATTCTACAAAAACTAAAAACATTTCATTCATATTATTTCCTCCAGAATTCTCATCTTTAGAGTTTCAAATAAAATTATGAAATTTTATATCAAAGGTTGAAGAAAAACATCAATTGAAAGTACATAGAAATCAATGTGAGTTCTTTGTTCATGATTTTTAGATTTTATACCTTGATTTGTTAGAATTTTTAAAATTAGTTAGAGGTCATATTAAATTATGAAATTTTTATGACAATACTAAGGATCTGTCTGTGATTTTATAAAATTTATATCTGTTGATTTGGATTTCTGAGTTTAAAGAATAAAATCGAGAGAAAATAATGTTCTGTTTTGATTGGAAATTTAACCCGTGACTTCTAAAATAGAAAACAGGAGTTGTAGATACGTAAAAATTACAAAAAAGCATGAAAGAAAACATTTAGATGTCTAGAATCTATAGCAAAAAGAATCAGATCATTCAGTTC
>CANYCX011437375.1:0-12530 GCA_948193385.1 Breynia disticha f. nivosa | reverse complement strand
TAGGTTAGAGGAGAATCATATTCCCTAAGGAATATGGATTTTCCCTGCGCCACTTACTGAGCTTTCTCGCTCACTAGGACGATTTGTTTAAAATGCGCAGGTCGTTGAAAGTTACCAGTGGACCGGAGTTACAGTGATCTTGCACCAGACTTGCTGATGTTAGAGGTGGAGCTCCATTATCTTATTTGTGTCCTGTTTTCAGATTGAGGATTTGAACATATTTGAAATATGTAATAATTTGGGTTTAGATTTATTTTTCAAACTTTTTATTGTTTTCGCTGAATTTCTAAATTTTGGATCATGTTTTAAATTATATTGTTGTTGTATTCGATTTGGGCCCCTGTTTGTTTTACAACAATTGCATTTAATTTTCTTCTCCTCTAACTTATATTTGAGTTAACTCTGATTTTACAATTATTTTATAAAGATGGTTAATTAAATTAAAAATGGGATTTTATTTTTTTGGGGTTCACAAATTACATCACTACTAAAATGCAATTTGAGATTTATGTGTTTTGTCATCTTATGGTAAGCAGGATTCTTTTCTAGATATAACGCACTCTAAATACAAGACTTGGGCAAATGCAAACCCAAATTGCTCAGGAAACCACTTAACCATATACCATCTTTTAGTCCCTCTGCCAAGACATGTATTCTGACTTTGTTGTTGACAAGGCTACCGTTGGCTATAACAATGTCCTCTAACTAAATGCACATCCAAACAGAATGAAGATGTAACAGGTCAATGACCCTTCCCCCTTGAGATCTTCTCTATGATCCAAGTCTGTGTAACTAACCAATCCATCAGGTACATTATTCTTTCCATACATGAAACACACATTACTTGATCCCCTCTGTAGAGTCCAAATAACCTCTAGAAAGGGGGTATTGAATAGAGGTTATACAAATGGTTGGAATTTTAATATTTTTTCAAAAATAAATCTGAGAGGAAGAGAAGAGAAGAGAGACACAAGATTTAGAGTGGTTCAGTGAGCAATACTTACTCCACTACCTAAGCTTTCACTTAGGATTTTCAACAATCCACTAACTTTTCTTGTCACACTTGATTTTCAGCTTAAGCAACCTTACAAGCAATCTGATTTCTGACTCAAATCAAACCACAAATTCTAATCTAGTTTAATCTAGAAGACTCTTCTAGATGAAGCACAAAGAACACAAGTAAAAGCAAGAGAAAGAATTTCAAAGAAAAAGATGAATCCTTTAGAATGTTTGTGTTGACCTCTCTCTTCTGTCCTTGCTTCTATTTATATGTTCTCTTATGTTTTTTTCCGTTGGTCTTTTATTATGGTCCACTTTAAGTTGCTTTTCAAAGTCAACTCTTGTCCACTGTCAGCTTCACTAGTTGACTGGTACATACTACACTCGGTATTTTGAACCTTCCAGTCGACTGGTTTAAATTCCAGTAGCTTTCAGACTTCTTGAGCATCTACCTCTAGTCGACTGGTCTCATCTGCAATCGACTGATCTACCCTACAATACACATTAGTCGACTAAAAGAAACATAAGTCGACTTACCTACTGTTGAATTCAAATTTCAAATCTCCAAAAGAGTGAGTCTAGATTTGTGATGTCACTCTGAAGATTTGTTCCCCAATTTTGGTGGCAGAGGTCAGAACTAGTCAACTGGTTTTCTTTCTAGTCGATTGGTTTGGGGATGTGGTCCTTAAACTAGCCGTTGCTATCCTCCTTATTGATTTTCCAGTACACCAGTCGACTGGTCTCCACACAGGTCTACTGGTACCACGCAAAAACTTCTTACTTAACGTTTTCCACTTCACTCAAGTCCTTTCTTACTTAGCCTTTGTCACCAACCTTCAAGTAGTCATCTTCCAATATCCAACCTACATATTATGTTTATTAAATTCATAAAGTTTTTAGCCATATCAAAACTTAGGGTGGATTTACATTGTTAACCACCATTGGTCCAACACCCTCAAGTATTACAATATCCACTTAACAGCTTCCCAGTGAGTCTTTCTCAGATTACTCATAAACTTACTTACAACACTCATAGCATAAGCAATATCTAGCCTAATGCAAACCATAACATACATTAAAGTCGTAACAACACTAGAATAAGACACTCTTTGCATGTACTCCACCTCATCATTCGTCTAGAGCAATATTCTACAATCAAACTTAAAATGTTGGGCCAATAAAGTACTCACTGGTTTACTCTGATGTATGTTGAAAGTTTGCAATAAATTTTTAACATATTTGTGATGTGACACACACAACACACCTGCACCACCATCTCTTTATAACTCTATTTCTAATATTTTCTTTGTTGTACTCAGATCCTTTATCTCAAACTCACTGTTCAATAATTTCTTCATCTTATTGATCTTAACCTGGTTCTTAGCTGCAATCAACATATCATCCACATATAACACCAAGTATATAATTGAACCATCCTGCAATGTTCTTAAGTAAACGCAACTATTAAACTAATTATTGATAAAACCAAGAGACGTCATGAATGAATCAAACTTCTTATACCATTGTCTGGAGGACTTCTTCAACCCATATAAAGACTTCTTTAACAAACACACATGATTAAAATTTTTAAAATCCACAAACCCCTCTGCTTGCCTCATATAGATCTCTTCCTTGAGATTTCCATAAAAGGAATGCAGTTTTACTATCAAGTTGCATAAGATCTAAGTCATAACATCTCACCATTGTCAAAAGTACTCAAATAGACTTATGCTTTACCATAGGAAAGAACACTGCATTGTAGTATATCTCTTCCTCTTGTGAAAACCCTTTACAACCAAGCTAGATTTGTATTTTGGCAATTCATTCTTTAAAATACCATCCTTGATCTTAAAAGTTCATCTGTAATCAACTGACTTTGCTCCTATATGTAATAGCACAAGTATCCAAGTTTGATCCTTCATCAATAAGATCATTTCCTCTCTATTGATTCCTCCTATTTTCTTTTATCTTTACTTCTCACTGCCTCCTTATATGACCTTGGCTTATTCGAGAAAATTTCTTCAGCCACTGCTAAGGCATATGCAAAAGCATTAGTAATATTAACACTAACAAAATCCATATACCTTACAGGCCTATGGATCTCACACATCGGTCTCTTTACTGCTATACTCTATGAATCATCTTAGTTGATATAGAGCTACTCTGCAACTGCCTCACTTGTAGTATTTTCAACCTCAAACTTCACCATTTGGTCTATGCTCTGAACTCTTACAAGATCATTAGACTCCTCATTTTGGTTTAGTATATAGATTCATCAAAGGTCACATCTCTACTAATAATGAATTTAGAGGTCTTGTTCTTATCAACATATCACAGTCTATAACCTTTCACCCCCGTTGCATATCCTAAAAATATGCAGTTCATTTCCTTCAACTCCAGTTTGCCATTTGTAACATGAACATATATAGGACAACCAAATATTCTCAAGCTAGAATACTCAGAAGGTTTACTAGACTATACCTCTTATGAAGCCTTTAAATAGATTGTAGGTAATGATGATCAATTAATTGGATAAGCAATACTGTTAACTACCTCATTCCAAAACTATTTTGCCATCATAATGTCTATCCTCATGCACCTAGCAGGCTAAACAAGTGTTATGGTTAATTCAGTCTGCCATGCCATTATACTGTGGTATATTTTGCATAGTGTGGTGCCTCACTATGCCTTATTTTTTGCGTAACTCATCGAATGCTTTGTTAATTCAAGACCATTATCTGTCTTGAGTGTTTTGACTATCTTGCTGGCCTTCTTTTTTACCATAATCTTCCACTCCTTGAATTTCCCAAACACCTCATGCTTAGATTTTAGAAAATATACACATTATCTTGGAGAAGTTGTTAATAAAAGTTACAGAGTACCTTCATCCTCCATGATACTTCACCGGAGCAAGACCCCACAAATTAGAATGCACATATTCAAGGATCCCCTTAGTAGAGTGACTACCTATATTGAATTTCACCCTGTATTACTTTCTCATGTCACAAGTCTCACAAAACTTCACCTTCTAGGTCTCAACACTTCCTAGTAACCCCTTCCTGCACAACACTAACAAGCCTTTTTACTCATACATCCTAATCTGCATTGACCCACTTCCCTTAACACTCAACTCTCTATCACCACCTAACCTCACACTATCATCCTATTTTTTAAAAGAAATAAACAGTTCCCATAAATAAGTCATATGATACGAAGCACCTGTATCAAGAACCTAAGTGTCTGTAGTAATATATGTACACATAGTCAGAAAATATCCACCTTCACCCTCATCAGAACTATCCTCAGTAGGACAATCCTGAGCTACAATAAGTAGAGCATTACCCTTTTATCCTTTTTTATTCTCCTTTTTACATTGTGGACAAGCCCTTTTAAAATTTCCTTTCTTCTTACAATGATAACACCTCATTTTAGTCCTAGATATATAACACGACTTACTATGCCCACCATTATTTCTCTTTGTGCTCCTTCCTCGTCAACCTAGTGTCTACACTGTTCTTGCTTGCATTAGAAACCATTTTCTATAATTCTTCTGACCCGAAAGCATCATTCACATCATTTATCAAAATTGTATCATACCCATATATAATAGTATCAATAAAATTCTCATATGAACTAGGAAAAGAACACAATAATATCATGGCTTGATCCGCATTCTCAATCTTAACACCTACTCTATGCAAATCAAATATAATTTTGTTGAAGGTGTCAAGGTGGTCTCTAACCTGTATCTTCTAGCATCTTCAAGGTATGCAATCTCCTCTTTTGATACATTTGAACATAAAGTAATGAATATCAAGAGATAATGGTGCCCACTCAAATGATTAGTCTTTGCAAAAAACATGCACAAGCAGCCAAGTCGTGCAATAATAATAACTGAGGATCTTTCCAAGAACAACAAAACAAAATCTTATGAACAATATCTGTATAGGCCTCTACACATTGAACAAAGAACCCAATGCTTTAGATAATTTATGTCAAGAATTCTTCTTAGTCAAGAGCAAGTGTCTTCAACACGTGTTGATATCTAGTCCTAACCTCCATAAAGTTGTATTCTCAACTAAACAAAAAAAAAAAAAGAATTGAATATATATACATATATAAAAGTTTATAAATGATCGAAAGCTGGAACGAGTTATCGTGGATGAAAAAATTAGTGAGCCGTCAACGATAGCCTAATAATGCTATATGTAGGTGATGTTTTTCTGTTTAATCTATTCATAAAGACACTAAAGAAGGAGAGTGAGTCAAGAAAATCTGATTAATTAAAAAAAGGCTGGATTATTTTTGTTGTTTGGTCAATGATATCATAACAAAAATAAAAACTTTCTATCAATTTTTTAATAAACTTTTAAATTATTTACCAAAGAAATATTTCAACAAACTTTAATTTTGAATTTGAACAATGTCTAACAAAATCAGAACAATCATCATTTTCTAGCAACCATATTTATTTGAAGCTTATATTGATCTATGATTTGTTAGGGAACTGAACAAAGTGATGAATTTGTTCAAAGAATATCAAGAGTTCCAACATCTAGATTTGACGAATGTTACATGAAGAATGGTCTTCTCGACTGGGATTACTACCCGATAAAACGTTTGCCACCCTATTTCAGCCAACAGACCTTGTTCATTTGAACATGCATTCTTGTAACATCGAGCAACTTTGGGAAGGAAAACAGGTAAAATATTTTTAAATTATGTCAGCTACTATGTGTTATCAAAGGACTTCTAATTCGGTCACATTATTTGCTTTCACGCAGGATCTTCATCTTTGTTTTTCAAGCATAGTCAAACTACCAGACCTGTCATTGGCCACAAATCTTGAGAACATGGATCTCTCGTTCTGTAGGAGTTTAGTAGAGATTCCCTTTTCCATGAGTCATCTTAATAAGCTTCAATCTTTGAATCTTCATTTTTGCAAAAATCTTACAAGCCTTCTGAGTTCTATTTCTTGGAGATCTCTAGAAAGACTTGACCATCGTTGTTGCTCAAAACTAGAGTGCTTTCCTAAGATTGACGGTCTTGATGCACTTGAAGTATTGGACATGCATGATTGCCATAGTTTGAAGAGTCTTCCATGTGACATCTGGAAATTCTCTCTCAGAATTTAATTTTAGCGGATCACGTCTAGAGAATCTCACAGAAATCAAGGAGTATTCTTTATCCTCTGCATTCCAATTGGAAAAACTGGCTATTGGACGAAATTTTAGGTATGATTTACTCCGATCTTTGCAATTGCTCAAAATTGGATGACGTCATATTCACTCAAATTCTCTGGTTAACTAAGATGAGAACTCAAGTTGTGGCAGTGCATCGATACTTTCAAGTTTGCCTCATTTTTCTTTTACTATAACTATTTTTTTAGAAAAATTATAAATGGTTTATATTTAAAATTATAAAGTAGTCAATAATTTATTTATAAATTCTTTTATTTTTTTATATTTATATTAAAATGAATTTTAATACCCGTTTTAATTATAAATATATTTTTTGAGTTTATTAAAAAATATAAGAGGACCTAATCTGAACAAGTGTGATTCAATGAGAGTTATCTTTACTATAAATACAAACTTATCTTTCATTTAATACAATGCTATCTTCGCAAGAGTCTTCTGAAATCCCAATCCTCATAAGCAACACAGCCTTATAAAAAAGCAACTAGCAACATCACTAGTATGAGAGAAACACAAATAAAAAATTGATAGAAAGCCTTTCACAACTGATGAGTGTCAAATTCAACAAATTATTTCCTACTCCAAAGCTCGTAGACAATGTTGAGCAGTGTCAAATCCATACGGATCGGTTAAGTTCTGTCTAATTGTAAAAAAACTCAAAGAAAGTAATCATGTGAAAGAAATCGGCAGTAATAAATAATTCGCAGATAAAATGAAAATAACAATAACAGAAAATCAATATTAATAGAGATCTAGCTCCAGTAAATATCCATCTATTCTTGTAATTCAATCACAGATAACAGAAGATAATTAAAACATTATTACAGACATAGTTATCAACAAACACTAAATAACCAATTTTTACTTAGTAGTTATCAACAAACACTAAATAACCAATCTTTACTTAGTTCGTTAGTAATTATAGGACACTCTTGCAAATTACATCTCTGATAAAATAAATAATCTCTAGGAATCCCTAAAAGATTCAATTTATCAATCGCATTAAAAACCATAAAGACCTTGCCCTAATTGACAAATCTAAATACCTGCAATTCGTTTAAGTAAGGTTATTGTATTCTGTTAATGATACACCATTAACTTGTCACTTGTGTTAAAATAGGCAATACACCGATTACACAAACTGACAAGTTATTGTTATGGTAATCAATTCAACCAGCCGAATTAAAAACTTAGCTACTCAAGGCGGCTATCAACATTCTTGTGTAGAAAAAATAAAATATGGTGGCTAATTGAAGAGAAACTAAGAGAGAACTAATTAAGAATTGAAATATGCTTATATAGTCTACTCTAAAACCTAATTAAAAGAGTGTTCCAAAAACAAGCTGGGGTCTTTTCCCTTCTCTTAAAAACAACTTCTACTCTGTCGATCATAGCAAGCTACGCGCGATGGAAGCATGAATACCACGCGTTTGTGAAGGTTTATCACATGTTTTTGGAGTTCAGACTATGCATGGTTATAGTAAAAACACGTTCTTCAGTCACCAGGGCATGTACTTGGCTAAATCACGTCCTTCTTCTTGAACATCAACCAATTTTGTTCCAATTCCGCTCAATTATTCTCGAGATGTCACCTAAGACACAAGGCATAAAATAGACTCATAACAAGCAATTAATGAGATAAAAATATGCAAAATAATAATGAAAAAGAAATAAAAAGAATGCATGAAATGCAGTCTAACAACTTAGAAATTTCATAAGTATAAGCTCAGAAATAAAAAAAAACATTGACAACGACCATTAACATCCACAACACAGAACAACTCATTATGGTAACACAAATAAATTGGAATACAAACAAATGATTAGTTAAAAAAAGTAGAAATTGTTAAGAGAGTTGTTCCCCTCACTTCCGTTTAGAACTCCAACCTACAAAAAATGAAGAAGAACCATTAGTTTAGGAAGTAACATGGCTAAATAATCTCCTTTTCTAGAATTCTCCTTCCAAAGGTTTAATCTTTTTGCTTTCCTTCACTACTATGCTTCCAACTGTTGCTCTTCTCTTGAGAAGGAAGGGTGCCAGCAAAGATGAAGAGAAGGATGGATGGAATAAAAAGAGAGTGTGAGAGTTTTGGGTTAGGTTTAAAAAATAGAAAGGAGTGGAGTTTGAGGGTTTATGCTACTAAAAAGATTTTGAAAGACAAGGTGTGAGTTGTTTAGCATAAAGAAAGAAAAAACTTTAATTTTGGACATAATATTTCGTTCAAAGTATAATATTAGCTTCAATTTTTTTTGGGTCCAATTTTGATGTTTAACGTTTGCATTGTAGCTCAATTAAAGTGTTAATTAATACACCAAAAAATAGAAGCTTACATGTTATTAATAGTGTTACATTAGTGTTACATTAAAATGTTAAATTGTAATTTTTTACATCCCCATTTCAAAACTACATCATTTTATTATGATAATTAGGATTAAACTATGTAAATAACTCAAAAACCAAAACAAACTGAATTTTTTTTACCAAAACTCTCTTTTTTCTATCAGACCCACAAAGACGACTCATTTTGAGTTACATTAAAAAGTTAAATTAAAATCTTTTACATCCTCATTTCAAAACAACTTCATTTTATTATGATAAGTAGGATTAAAATATCAAAATAACTCAAAAACCAAAACAAAGACAATTTTTTTTTTACCAAAACTCTCTTTTTTTTGTCAGACCCACAAAGACAACTCATTTTGGGTAACAACTGTCAAAAACGACTTTGCTTCATCATAAATTATCAATTCTACTACTAGAAATGAGATTCTACCATGTTTTAATCAACCAAAACCCTTAAATTAAGCTACAATACAAATGTAAAGCATCAAATTGGACCAAAAAAATTAGACCCAGTGTTGTACTTTGAACAAAACGTTAGATCCAAAATTGAACTTTATTCCAATAAAGAAGTAATAAGGAGAGTAGGTTTTGGGTATATGGATGTTGATTAATAAAAAAAATAACATATATGATGTCTTTTAAAAAACAGAACACTAAAATACCATTTTTTTAAACTAAATATTGCAATAATAAAAAGTAGCATAATTTTACTTTTTAAACGAAATAAAAAATAATAACAACATACTCATTTAGAGACATTTAAAATTAAAAACACATATAATACTCTTTCAAATATTGATTCCAAATATATTTAGACCATAAAAAACTTTGCAAACTTATAAAAGATCATAGCAATACAATTTTTCAGTCGTAAAACAATTACAACACATTTAGACACTTTAAGAAACAAACTATTATACAAACCAACCCAAGATAGACAGAAATTAACAAAAAAGAAAAAAAATCGTACATTTAGCTTTATTCTGGAAACAAACAAACTCATTGTTTAAACATAAAAAGATCAACGAAAAACCTTAAATTCATCATTAAACTTACCTTCGATGATTTTTTCATCATTTCTGTAGCACAAACATCCAATTGAGATATTGAATCCGTTTCTTTCCCACGTCCAATTTCCTTTTTCTTCTTCACTTCTTTTAGTTCTAAGCATTGTCTTCTTGATAAGTCAATTTTTAAAAACTAAAAAAAACACTTTTTAACTGTGAGAAATTTAAAAAGACAACTAAGTTCTCTCTAAAAAGAAAAATCTTAATTTTTCTCCTATTTAGTAACACAACCAATCAAAGATATATCAGTTATCCCTAAAGATGCATCAATTTATTGATTGAAAATCATTTAAAACATGTTTTTTCATGACTTTCTTTCTTATTTTTTTGTTTTTTCCCATGTTTTGTTTTAAAAAATGTCATATTTGTTATAAAAAAAATTACATGCTATATTATAAATTAAATAAATAAAATATGTTATTTTAGATAGTTAAAAAATAAACATATCATTTTAAATGAAGTAAAATATTACAAGATATTTTAGTAAATATGTTCCAAAGATTTTCTTTTGTATAATTAACATTGAAAAAAGGTAGTTGATGTGATTTTGAGCTTAAAAAAATATATAAAGAGAGTTAGTGTAGTTTAAATTAGTTTTATTTGAATAATTTATTTAATTATCGCATTAGTTCAAACTACGTAGATATGTGAGATATTACTCATTTTCAAATCCAGAATTTTAAAAACCCAATGATTTCGTTAATAAATAAATAAATAAAAATATTCATATTTCATAACAAATATTTAGTGGTGTTCTTCAATGAACGAGCATAGCAAAGGTGAAACTTATTTCTTCTCTATATGTAACTGCACTCTCGAACCCATTTTTTTATATTGTACACGAAAGCCTAATATTTTGGTGGTCAATGGCTCATATAAAAAGATTAGTGATGTCTCCTAATTTTTGGTAAACAATTAATTACATGTTTCACTAATCGAAATAAAAATACTTTAATTTTCCGTCTCCATCGGTTGTGGCATGTAATATCTCAACACAAGAATAACACAAAACATTAATATAAGTAGTAAATAATTAAATACACACTTGATTGTTGCAGCAAAAACAGTTGAGAATTTTGATAGATTAACTGTAGGTCTCCTTCTCCTACAGGTAAATTGTCGAGTCAAAGGCATGTGTTTTCACAGCCTTGTCTACTGAATGAATGGATGAACAGAGTACAGAGAAAGATACTGGTCTTTTCTCTGAATGTACGTGAAAACTAATTTACACACCTCATTTAGGGTTTCCTTAAATGATATATTTATATCATGAGGAATTACATCATAAGTCCTTCTGCTGACAAACATATTGTCAGTCAGTCCCACTTGACTCATTTAGTTGTGAATAGACCTTTGACTACTAACATCTCCTACTCGAACATGACTAAAACTTATTATGTCAAGTGTGAGGTTTTCTTAATTCATCCAAGTTGTATTATTATTTCGTATAGTGGGTCGCACGACCAACCAGTTGAGAGTGAGTATATGTGCCTTGATTGGGCTACTCATATATCGTTCTTCAAGACTTACTGTTGTATCCTCCCAAATTTCTTTCTTTGTTTCACGTCTTTTGATCTCAATGTCTTAAGAAAACTCAATTATTTTCACTTGTCTATTTCACTTAGAAATTTTGACAAGGTTAGTGCGTACTTTGATTTTGTTTGTGAATTGTTATTGAAAGCATTCTACCTTAAACAAAACTAATACTCTTATGGCGCTCAAATTTTAGGTTAGGTTTTTTTTCTCAAAACTTCATTTTATATTTAAAAATTTTATTAAAAATTTAATAAGATAAAGTGAGAGTTTTCACACCTAAAAGGATTATTTCCCCCCTCATGTGGGTATACGAAATTCAAATGTACTCGAGTGAAAGAACATGTATGCATGTAAACATTTTTCAAAATGTTCAAGGGACCAATGAAGTTTAGTAACACCTATATGCCGGCAGACCAAAAATCAATAAGTATGTGCAATGTTTACAAAATCAATTTGTCAAATGTTTAGTTCCTTTAAGGAAACAAAAATTGTTGGATTTTTTCCCTAACCTCAAGATAGTAGTCCTGAATGTCCCAAAATCATGGATTTGAAAGTCCACATGGAAACCTCCTTAATCTGTGCACAACAAAATACAGACAAAAAGGGGAGAGTACTAAACTCAGTAAGTGGGTGCCTCATACAATACTTACCTAACCATATAAAGTCTAAGGCAATCATCCATATATACACCATACAGTTCATTTATTATATCTCTAATATAACTCTCGCGTCCCACCAACAGTACTTATATTTGATGACATTAAAAATAACCACGAAGGGCAAGAAGTAAACCCAGACCCCTTAACGTTCGTTATTGGTTCGAATAATGTACGTTAGCTCAAGAATAATGTATGTTGTCCTATGAGTAACGTACGTTACGCTGACATAGGTTCCCCTTTCTCTTTCCATAGCTCGTTCCCTGCGTATTTCCTATCAATCATAATTATATATATATATATGCCATAACTCATGTCTTACCAATAGTCATGTACACCACAAAATTATCCAATCATAATCATTTTAACTCATACTTCCCTTAACCATACACGACACCCATTTTGACATATAAGCACATACCTAAATACATATCCACTCCCTCAAAAAAATACAAAATCTCAACTAATGCACTATGCAATATGTATGGAATGCTCTTATGCCTCTCATGTTTATATGACACACTAACACTCTTTCCCTTGTCTTCTCTCATGGACAGGATTGATCAACTGAGTATCACTGCTCACCAAACAATCAAGGTCTAGCATGACACTCTCCTCCCCAATTGCTCATCGATCACTCAAGGTCTAGCACTTAGGTACTCATCTGTCCATCGAACACTCAAGGTCTGACCATTGTACATGTAATACATATGCTCACTGATCTATCAAG
>CANYCX011436791.1:0-10953 GCA_948193385.1 Breynia disticha f. nivosa | reverse complement strand
ATTATTATTATTTAAGAATATGATTTACCAGGTTATACAGATTTGAAAAATTAGCTTCACATAAGAAAGAGAAAATTTAGGAACCTTGTCTTAAATTAAGACATGATTTATGTGGGATAAATTAAAAGAATAAAATCTTTTTAAGTATCCACATTAATTGTCACCCTATCTATGCCGTGAGTCTTCCATCTAAATTGAGAGAGATTCATGGTTTTTTCTTCAAGAGAGAAGTGAAGAAACATATGCTGGTCATATAGTTGATCATCGTGTGGATCTCTTTGCAAAATGGCTCATCTGATTCTTGAAAAATGAATTGTTTGTACTCTGTTGTGCTAGTAAACATGTCGTTTAATTCGTGTGTTAGTGTTGTTGAGGAATCACGCTTGGGGTTCTATCTCGGTGTAAAAAAATCGTCTCGAAGTATTCTAAGATGGTAGAAAACCTGGTGATTGCCCAAAACCTATACAGCTAAGAAAGAAACCAAGAAAGGTATGTCCTTTTCATTAAAGATTCATTTTTTATATCTTCTAGTAATCACCATTGTGTATATATGTAATATCCACGATTTTTTTATGTGAATCTTTAGCAGCTCTAATGTCTTGTCATGTGTATTTTTCTGCCTTAGAGTTAGAAGATACTAGAAAACGCAACAGAGAGTTCTAAAAATTAATAAAAGGGGAGTTGCCTAAATGAATAAAAGAGCGAGAGCTCTATGAAAATGATAAAAAGGGTAGTTTCCCAAATGTGAGGAGAGAGAGATCTCTCAAAGAAAAGAATAGAGCGCAAGAGCCCTCTGACCAAAACCTATTGAGTGGATCCCGGGACATTGCGTATGTGATTTGCATAAGCATGTGAATTTGACATTTATTGCATTTAAATGATGAATGTTGTTATTTGTGGGAATGAATATTGCTATTTGTGGGAATGTAGAGACTTGTGTGATTGTATTGTTATGCGAATGCTATGTGTTGGTTGTTTGATTATAAGAATGTTTAGGAATGAAATGTGGTAATCATGAAAATGGGAAATTAAAATGGAGTTTGAGTGTGGATTTGGAATGATAATTGGAAATCGTATGAAATGTGCGAATTGAGTTTAAATGGTGTTGAATATTACTTATAGAATGATGCTTTATGGTTTGCTGGTAGTGTATTGACGATTAATGAGTTTGTGTGTTGTTGTTAAGTGTACAAGCTGTTTTTTTCAGCTAGAAGTAGGTTTGAACGGTTTAGGAAATGGTTAGTATAAATCTTTTTCGTAATTGCTCCACTTCCAGATCATTTAAGGTCAGAACTGGCTCTGGAATGGGTTCCCAAAATTGTTCCCAAGAGTGTTCCACTTTCAGAGCATTTAAGGAAGTCATAACGGGCTCTGGAATGGGTTCCTAAAATTATTTCCCTAATCATTCCACTTTCAGAGCATCTTAGGATGGGCAGAACGGTTTTTGAAACAGTTTGTGCAAACCGTTCTCAAAATCGTTCCACATATAGAAACTTTCTAGAGGTCAAAACGGTTTAGGAAACGGTTTGAGTAAACCATTTTCGACCATAAAACAGTGCTGAGCATAACTATTTAAGAAGTAAAATGAAAGAATAATCGAACCAATACTTGTAGGTTAAGATAAGACTATGAATGAGAAATTTCTTACTTTGGATAATGAACCAATAATGATTAGAGTAAATAATAGTTAGGATTTTTTCATGGATTCCTAATGAATAAAACATCCAACACACATTACCAACGAGTACTTATGCATTAACTACCCTGGTAAGTGATGTAGATGTACTTATTAGGTAATTAATTACTCAAATTTGTTGTTTGATTGAGATGTGTTCAGGTTTGTGAGGATCTCCACGAGCAAGGTTGACAGAGCACCTTTTGAAACACAAACATGGATAGTGTTGTAGGGAATTTGTTTAAATAAGTTGTTGGGCTTGATGCATTGTATTTTGATGTCCATGCGTAAACATTTTCATTGTTGAGTATTCTTTACATATATACATATAAAAAATATCCATGTTTTTTAATGAATTAAAATAAATAGGATTTTATTTTGGGCGTCATAGTCCACGTAGACTCTAGAAAATGTAGAGTAAAGCATTTTAGCATCCAAATTTAGCATCCAAAATGCATTTAGAGTTAAAAAAAATTGGACTCTAAATGTGTAGAGCTTTGTGGTGAACAAACATTTTATACCTTAGTACTTACCTTTGATAAAAATAACTTTTCAATCTATTTGGGATTTTATAAGAATTAGGCCTTATAAGTCCACCATGATTTTAGACAAAGGCAAAATATACATTTTAGTTATGTCTATATACATTTGCAAATTAAGAAAATTTTCATGTGTGGAGAGAAGTGGAGGATCTTTCTATTAGTGGGAAGTTATAGAAACTTTTAGAGAGTTTAAGTAGAGAGGAAATATGAATTTTCCTTTGTAACCTTTCTTTTGTAAAAAAAATCATATACACGTGTTGGAAAGAGAGATTAAGCTTGTGCCCATTATATATAAATATACTCGTGGGAAAGACAACCAAAATGATCCCATGGAAGAAAGGAGTGGATCAGGCTCTTGGTGTAATTATATTTTCTGCTGCATTGTAACAACCAAGTAGATTTCTTTTGTTAATTACACTGCGCATGCATTTATTTTCATAAATCATCATTCATATTAGAGCCCATTGAAATTTTGAGTTTTTAAATGTGTTTAAAAATTGGATTTTTTTGGTATAATCTATTTTTTTAATACTAATGTGTTCTTAGCAATAATTATTGTTGATCTTAATTATTTTGGCGTGCAATTTTATATTGAAAAGCCTCAACTATCAAAATCATTAAAATTTTTTATTTTATATTGGAAAAATACATTGCACCATTGGAATAAGCATGAAAATTGTGTCAAATTTTAGAATTTTGTGTCGATCGGAGCACTGTAGAACGATGTGTGAGAGTTTCAAACAGTTTATGGAAAAAGGAAAGGAAGTTGGTGACGTGGTACAATTTCATTGAGAGTGATAAATGATTTACTAGTCAAACCAAGAAAAAACAATGAGAATACACCATGTGGACACATTCTTACCAAAATTGGTCAAAGTGAAGTCCAAGTGGGAAGTCAATAACCAATAACAAATCGACATGTGGACAAACATTTAGAATTTGGCCAAACCGTCAAGAACGCGTGGCATCTGACGTGTCAACACGTTAGCAATACCAATCAACCACAGTTTGACACATGGCATTCTACATGGAGGACATGTTAATGCCACATCATTAGACACATCAGCACCACATCAGTACGTCATACAATCACAAGATGACATTTAGCATCTTATGACATGTCAATGTGTTCGATATGACAGTTGCCACATCAACAAGAATGGCATTGTGGGCCTATCAGGTATTGACATGTGAAAGATAGGGCCACAAAAAATCCAATAATCAATAGGACAAGTGGTAAAAGTCAATTGTTCGACGTGGCAATGTTTAGGGGTGAGTGCATAGTTGTGAGTTTGAGACAAGCGACATGTGGCTGAGAGTGAGCTATCTTTAAGTGGCACGTGACGATACATTGACACTTTTTTTGGGCCACCAATTTTTGACTGAATTATTTTTGAATTTTCATAATTTTATGATATATTTTTTCCAAATTTTTTGAAATAATTTTTTAGAGTTGATTTTGAGTTTAATTTAAATTGCTTTATTAAAACTAATTGTGTAAATATGTTATAAATTGTTAATAAAATTATATTAGATTTATGTTGTATTAATTTATTGATTTTATTATCCATATCTAACAAGTTTTTATTCTACTTTTTAATGTTATTCTTCTATTGAAAAAGAGAATCTTATGGGTGTTTTCAATTGATTTAAGGAGTTAAATCGAGGCATACAGAAAATCGTTCGAAAAGGTGGATTTTAATTCTGGAATGGATGAAGCAAAAATGCTTATTTTTTTCTTCTAAAAAGCGCTTTAACAGAAAATATTTTAAAGATTTCTGGTTTGGTGATGGACTAGAGTTTGATGACATCATTTATGGAATTGAAGGTTCTAATCTTGTATCGGCTTATGCTCAACAATGTAAGTTGTTTATTGTAAACTTGGTTAACACGAAAGCAAAGTTGGCCACAAATTCCCACATGATGCAACATAGAGGTTGTAAGACCATTTGTCATCATTT
Source organism: Breynia disticha f. nivosa (assembly GCA_948193385.1). Taxonomy (NCBI): domain Eukaryota; kingdom Viridiplantae; phylum Streptophyta; class Magnoliopsida; order Malpighiales; family Phyllanthaceae; genus Breynia; species Breynia disticha. The sequence goes on along the minus strand of CANYCX011436791.1, from coordinate 6,775 downwards.
CTCAAACTTTGTTTTGGATGGGGTTGAAAATATACCTAATGATTTATATGTTAGATTTGATTCAATGTTGCATCTTTCACATGTAGAAGTTCATATGATTGACTTATAGGGTGTGATGATGAGATTGTAGGATGATGAGGATGTGGAAGATCCTTTGACTCAAGAAAAAAATACTATAGCAATAATTGGACTAGAAAATGTCTAATTGTGGATGAATGGGATTAAGATCTTATTTTAATATCTAAGATATGAACATTCATACCTCGTTTTGTTTTTTGTTGTTAATAATGATGTTTGTTTAAAAAAGGCTTGTTACCATGAACAAATATTTATTTGGTGTTATTCTTTTTTATGATTCATTTTTATGATATTTTTAAGGTATAGTATATGTTTATTTTATTAAATACATATATTTAGTTTAATTTGTTTCGTTATTTTTATTTATTTTGAGTTTATAATATGTGTATTATAAATGATCATTAGTTTTATACTTGTGTAGTGTAAATTTTAAGTAAAATGGAATGAGAGTGAAATTAAACTAATTTGAGATTTATTCTGTTATATCATGCGCATATCGTTTGTTGAGTATTAAAAATATTGGTTCTATGTTCATTAATAATATTTAATTAGTTGAAATATTATTATCTCGTCTAAAATTGTTCTTGGATGTTGGGCTATGTAATTTAATCATGTAAGCAGTAGAATACAATCAAAATTGAAGAACAAATCCAGGAACAAAATGAAAAACACACTAATATAAGCAATGTAAATTCAGTTAGAACTAGCTACCATTGATTTATCCAGCTTTATATATTTAAAGATTAAAACAAATACCACCAAATGCTAAGGCTAAGGTTTGAATTACAAATTCCCTATATGCTCTCTCTCACACACACACACCATAGATCAAAAGAAGAGGTGTTACCCTCTTGAACAAATTAGTGAAGGTGGGGAGAGAGTGTGGGGACGGCGCGATGTGTAGGGTTTCGTGTATGTTGTGCATGAATGACGGTAGGTACTTATAGTTAGGAGCACACACTAATAAGAAAATATATGGCTTTATTTGTGATAATATTCTCCATAATATCATCCAAGATATTCCATAATATCATTCAAAAATTTCCTAATTAGTTGTGATCAAATCAAAGAAAATACTCCCCATATATTAATGCCCCATATACTTTCCTAATTAGGAAAATAATGTAAATAGGTTATTTCTTATTCCACTTAGGTCATCCCTCTCTCTGTCTCTATTGTTCCTAATTTTTGCCCAATGTTATTTACCACAAGGGCTTATTAATTTGTCTTTTAATAAAGCCCATATTTATGACACTTAAAGAAATGACCCAAATTCCTTTTAGATCAACAACTAGGTGTGCGATCCTACTAGTCAAATAAAAGTTGGCAGTAATTGTCAATGAAATTATGGATCATAAATAATATATAGCAAGGTATTATGATAATCCAATTATAATAAAAAATGTTTTGTCGTTCGGAGACCTAATACAATCTTACATAGTCCCATGCCCTTAAATATCAAAATAAACATAAGAAATGTATCAAGTCATTCTTATGTATTCTAATTCCTTCATTGATATTAGAATAAACATTAAAAATGTATTGAGTCACTGACTAAGTGTATGGTCACATTTTCTATCCTTTGAGAGTGGGTAAACCCTTCACTTGTCTCATACTCTCTAACATGAATTAGTGTATACCTAACATACCTATAATTGTACCCTATTATGGGCATGTTAGGCGTATATTAAAGTAAAGAGTATTTCATCTAGAGTTTCAAAGAGATTTTAATTTTAACAACTAAGATATAAGACTTGCACAATAAGAACCACTAATGACACAAAATCATTCAATGTTCTTATTTACAAATCTAATCTAAATACAATGTCCTAGACATGTATCTGTGACTTTTTACTGACATTTAATGCCTTTGTATTCCTTAGGACCAAACCCACTAAGTTAGAAAGAGTATACTATTTTTAATTCACTTACTAATCCCATAGTAGTGATCGACTAGGGATATTTAAAATACAATCTCTTGTTTCAAAGTCCTCTGGACATATTCCTTGTAGAACCACAAATATATATAGAAAGGGGGTTGAATATATCTATTGATAATGAACAATTTTTTGCATAATTAAGAAGATGAAATAATGAAAGAAGATGTAGAGTGGTTTGAACCTAACACCTACATCTATAGTCTAAGCTCCCACGTAGGATTTTTATAAACACTTCACTATTACCTCGATTTCAAGCTTAGTGAGAACATCCTTACACACTTGATTTCTTACTCAACCCACCTTACAACCTTGATTTAATTTACGGCTCAAATCCTACCTTATAAGAAGGATAAACTATACTAGAAAAATTGAAAATACAATGTAAGTTGTACAAAGATGAAGAATAGACTATATGAACAACGTATTATCGCACAAGTGACTTATGAAGATAAGAAAGCTTTAGAGATTTTGAATTTGACCTTTAGAAGCTTTGCAATATGTAACACCCTTGATTTTACATTTAATTTTCAAATTTAATAGAATATTTAATAAATGTATGAATAAATTTTTGCAAGAATATTTTAATTAATAATCAGTGGGGAGTGTAGGATGTTTTGTAGATTAAAAATTTATTGAGGTTAGTTTAACAAGGAGAGAGAAAAATTGAAAGGAAGATAAATGTGTAGTGCCGAGGGTAAAATCATCCAACCCGAAACTATACATAAGCTTATATGTTCCAATCTCTCTCAACACTCTCCTTCATCCATGTTTCTTGCTTCCAAAACCCTAACCAAATTCTGAAAACCCTAGCTAACCTTGAACCTTGACAAATCTCGGTGTTTGGGAGTTGTAGAATCCGATTAAGAAAAATGCAACCTCCTCAAACCAGAATTCACACTTCGAGAACTTTGCATACATTTGTTTATCTCTCAATATTTGCAAAGTCACCCTTAGATGCTCCTCGTGATACCTCGATTCTTAGAATAGATCAGGATGTCGTCAATGAAAACCACCACAAAGGTGTCCAGATATGGTTGAAAGATTTTATTCATCAGGGACATAAACGCTGTTGGGGCATTGATCAACCCTAATGGCATCACCATGAACTCAAAGTGGCCATATCTTGTCGTAAATGTTGTCTTAGGCACTGACTTCTCCTCGACTCTTGATTACTAGTACATGACCTTAGGTTAATTTTCGAGAAAATCACAACGCCCTTCAACTGATCTTGAAGATCGTCAATTCTGGGTAACATGTATTTGTTCTTTATCATCACCCGATTCAACTGACGGTAGTCGATACATAGTCTCATACTCCCGTCCTTCTTCTTAATAAACAAAACGGGTGCTCCCCACGGAGAAATACTCAATCCGTTGAACCGTTTATCGAGCAATTCCTCCAATTGCTTCTTGAAATCCTTCAATTCGGCCGGAGCCATTCGATAGGGTGCTATTGATATTGGAGCTGTTCGTGGTATAGTCTCAATTTCAAAATCGACTTCCCTACTAGGAGACAGTCTGGGAATGTCCTCCAAAAAAACGTCCGGGTATTCACATACTACTGGCACTTTTAACACTCCTACACTGGGCTGTGTAGTGTCTATCGCACTAACAGGTACGCCTCACAATCTTCTTTCATCAATCTCACTGGTTGCACATCGGATATCAGACATGAGGGCAGTACCCTTCTATCCCCTACAAACAAAGTCTCTTTCCGCCCATTTAATTCGATTGATAGCTCCTTTGAAAAGCAATCTACCACTGCTGTGACGCTCATTAGAATTTTCCATATTTTCAATCATAATAAAAACACATAAACATATTAATAGAAATATATAATCATAGTCATCATCTCAAACACCAATTTGCTTTAACATGGACATATTTAACCAAATATCACATCGCCTAAATTTTTAACAAACCAAACATAAAAAGGTAATAATAAGAGTGCGCAAAATAAATCCCAACATTAAACATTTAATAACATGTTCTTAAAAACGATGGATATCTCGCGCCAACTAACCAAAAAGGTCATATGCCCACCTTTCAAAATAGGGGTATAACTAGGACAACCCCAAACAAAAGTCAACAAGTCAATCACCTCAAGGCTCTGCAATCACAACACGAAACAAACAGTGAGATTTAATAAATATCAGTAAGTGCGAGGCATCACACTTACTGTCTATGGTCTAACTACAAATGTCAAATTCATACATTTCATGCATACATATACAATTCCAGTCTTGGTTAGAAACTAACCCAACAATTAAAATATAATATCTTTCTTTACTAAAATATCCTAAGGAAAATTAATAGAAATATCTCATTATGATATTAATTAAAGAAACATCCTTACAAGTTCAATCTTAATCCACTTTATAAATCAATTTCAAAAAGAATATAAGCAAGTAACTCAACCAACATCATATATTTCACAAAAGTCTCACAACAATTTATACTAACAACATATGAACATGACAACAAGTTAATCAACTACTTTAACATAAACCTCACAATTTACATCATTTATCCACTAAAAGATGAACAAATAATTCCAATAACTTAAAAGTAAATTCCATTAAATTTCCAACACAATCTAAACAAAACTTATAATAATTGATGCATATGCAATATGACAATGCAAATGAGACTCGCTCACAACCCGACTCTTTCTCTTTTAATCTCACTCCCTGGCCAAATCAATCAAGTCCATGGATATTCCTCTAATTGAGCCTTAAGCTCCATTTCCAATTGAGCCTTAAGCTCTAAATTTTTATTTGAGCCTTAAGCTCCATCCTATGAGCCTTAAGCTCCTTTAATGGCCACCTATGAGCCTTAAGCTCCTCTGCCCATTGAGCCTTAAGATCCATATTTCTTTGAGCCTTAAGCTCCATTTTATTTTCTCATAGAGCCTTGAGCTCCCACTCATCCCATCTTAATCTTTTCATGCCTCACAAACACATACCAAGTATGAAGAATGTGATGATGCCAAATTCATATAAGTATTTCAACAATTTTCCTTAATATCACAATAATAACATTTTCCTCAACAATACTCTAAAATGAAAAAAAAAATAAGCTTTCCACAAAATATTCATGTCACTTTATAATCAATCAATTCACCAACACATATCTCACAACTCTTCCCTTGACCAAACAATTCATCAACAACTCAACATAAGCATACCAAAACCAATTCATCAACATAACATACCACTTCTCAACTTCTCAATTTACACATTAGCATAGAAAAACTATTTCATTAAAATAAAATTAAATTTCAACTGGAACATCACCAAGGCAATTGCATAACCATGACACATATCATGTTTCACAACCAACATACATTGTCTGATTCAAATAGCATCAATTTTAACATGAGCGAACCAAAAATAATTTATGAACACAACATAAACAATTCACACATACACACAATTTCACACATATTAGCCAAATAATTAAGCATTGTAAAGAGACTATTTATAGCTAGGTAAGTGTGTAACCGCACACTTACCTTGTCTTTGGCGTTCCGAAACTACGCCGACATTTTTCCTATGCGTTTCCACTATTCAAATGCCTTACACAAACACACTTTCATCAAGCTCTTAAAATTACCCAAATTTTATTTTAAACTAATCATATCTTCCAACATGTAAATCCATTATATTTAAAATTCAATCAAACTCATAAACAACCACTGCTCCTAACAAGTTTCATTTATTATATTTTAACTTAATGTAACTTTATTTCGGGCCTAATCATTCAAAACGAAAATTCATTTCATTACCAAAATTTAGAAAATCATGTCTGTACAGCCCTTTTTATTCCAATTTTCAAACCTCTAACTCAACTGATTTTGCAACAACCTTTATACCAGGTTATAAAGGGCATGGCAAGCTTCCAAACGCAATTTCAATCACATCAAACAGACATCTCTGCTCCAGTTATGAGTTTCAAAAGTTGGAGAAAAATCACAAATGAGTACACCAAAAACGATTTTTAACATCCAAATCCACTATATCCAACATGCAATCAAGTTTTTCATCAAAATCTGCTCCAAACAAGTTTCATTTACTCTATTGCAACTTAATCTAGCATTATTGTACACCTAACCATTCAACACGAAAAATCCACATCCTTACCTAAAACTCAAAAAAAATGTATCTGTTCAGCCCTCTTTGCCTCTATTTTCGAATCCCTTAATCAACTGGTTCCACTCTAAATTTTATAGCACGTTGTAGAGGGCATGTCAAGCTTCAAAACCCAACTTGTATCATCCTAAACCGACACCTGTACCTCCAGATATAAGGTTCCAAAGTTTGGGAAAAATCATGGACGTGAAATCCACCAAAACCAAATTTTTAACATCCAATTCAAGAATACTTACCTCCATTCATTGATTCTTGAAGATTTGAGTCACCTACACCTACATGCAACACGATTTTTACTCGTTTTAGAGGATTTTGAGAGAAAAAATGGGCTTTAAAAAGGAAGGGAGTGTAGAGAAAAGAGAGAGAAGAGGAAGAGGGGAGGTGGGAGAAAGAATTACTGCAATTTCTCTCTCCTCCTCCTCTTCTTAATCTTTTAAAATTTAAATTTTGTCCTTCATTTTTCTCCAAATTTTGGCTCTTATTATTTTTTTCTTGATTGTCATTAAAATTTTCTCTTTTATTTTATCTCACTTATAATTATTATTTTCTCAAATGATAATTATTCTTTTTAATTAAAAATTATTCTGGAGCGTTACAGTTTGCTCCA
>CANYCX011436728.1:0-13826 GCA_948193385.1 Breynia disticha f. nivosa | reverse complement strand
ACCACATATTCACATACTTGCATACATTTGCACAAGTTTCACATGGAAACAATCGTTCAATTTCGCACAACATAACCATACGCTCAATAACAACATCAAAGAATACATTCCTAGTTATCGAATAAAACCACTTATTTTAGTAAGCTTATTCACACATAATATACGCATATCTCTTTTCAACGCACAAATCTCATTCCATAATACATCAAAGAATACATACGCACACATTTAACAACCAATCATAGGAAATTCACATCAAACTAAGCGGCGAAGCACTAACCTCGCGTTCCCGCTGCGCAATTCGGCACAAATTCTCGGATTCGGGTTCCGTTTGTTGTTTCCTACGCACATTCAATCACATTTACTATAGTTTAACAACTAATATACCATATTTTACCATTTCCTACCAATTTCCCGAAATTCCCAAAATTCGCCTAAAATCAAAATTCTTTGAATCTCACAAAATCTTGTGTTTTTAGGTAAATGGTTTATGGAATCATTAACTACAACAAAAACCCATTAAAACCCTATCAAATTCCACTAATTTATACCACATTTTGGCAACGAATCAAAGAAATTTACCTTAACTAGTCACTTTGAGCCCTAGCAAGAAAATGGATCGATTCGGGGTTGAAATGATCATAAATCCGCTGCAAACTTGAAGTTTTTAAGTAGTTTTGATGTTTGTAACCACCCTAGGATCGTTCTTGGTGATTTGGGACGAGTTTAGGTGTGTTTAGAGGAGTTTTCGGGTGAAGAATGAAGAAAACACGCGTTTTCGGCCATTTTACAGAAGCTCGGCACGACCTCGTGCCAAGGTCGTGCTGCCACACGATGTCAGGCACAAGTCATGCCTGTCTCGTGCTTCTTTGATGAGCACGCCCTGGGCACGACCTCGTGCTCAGACCGTGCCCCACAATTTTCTATAGAATTTTCCGGCAAACTTAGCATTTTCCGACTCCTTTCGATTCCTAACATGCATATACTTATACATACATGTTTTCTAACTTAAATACTACCTTTTTAATTCAATTATCATCCAATAACATGAATTTTAACATCATTCAACATACAACATACATCGTTTTACAACTAATCACTTAAATTTCTCTTAATTAAACTTCCTTTCATTGTATCATTATATCATTTTAGGATAGCCGGATTTTCTGGGGCGTTACACACAAGTGAGTAATCCAAACTCATATTTAAATATGGTTAGATGTGTGATCATTTAAAGGAAAGATAATTAAAAGAATATGTCATAATGCACATAGTTGAAGTGTTCTGTTTGATATTACATGATGCATACATGATAAAATAGAAAGACAAATTTTACAGCACAGTGAAAATGATAGCATATGCATATGGATGACTAATATGTTAGAAAAGTAAGATTATAGGTTAGATTATAGATTTTAGTAGATATCCCAATAAATATTCCTAAGAAAACAAAGTTATTATAAACGTGAAATTAAACCATACAAATAAAATACAAATCAAAAGATATGATAAAAGAAGTATATGATCCTTTATTACTTCATTATTTATAGAGACATAGTTTTATGTAATCGTATATCCATATAATTCGATTACCAGTTTACACACAGGTTTATACAAAAATGTGATAGATAAAACATGCACATGATTTTACATAGTCACATGAATTCACAGATTATATGATATATGATAGATGGTGATTGATATAGACAGAGGTGATTATAGGAGATGGAGTATAGTATAGTATATTATTAGAGACAGGAGTACATTTATTAGTGGAGACAGGAGTACAGTAGGTTAAAAGAGACGGAGAGTATCGCACAATATATCACAGTATAACACAGCACAATATAGTATAGTACTATATACAGAGATTCATAGTTATATAAGTATGGTATAACACAGAACATAGGATGAAAGCATAGCTTAAAGATAATAATACAGAATACAGGAATTAAATATGTAAGTATATACTCAGATGATAAGTTTACTAGCTACGATATACGTGTAATCACGTATATAGTTAGAATTATAATAATTTAATAACACGATAATTAATATAAATGATTACTCACTAAGCCTGTAATGCCCCAAAAAATGCAACTTAAATTTAGCAAAAAATGTCAAAACAATGGCTGAGAACGACATAAGAAACGAATTATAGCTTGTGCAACTCTTTGTTCAGTTTCTGTAACAAATACAAACAACTTACAGTGGAGATGGTGGAGAAGAAAATAACAAAACAATCAAAGCTTCTGGATGAATAATCATAAATGATGTCAACTTTGTTGTCAATTTTGTGTCATCTTGTTGTCAGCTTTTCTATCATTCTTCTTGTATAATTAATCTGACCACGGTGCTTGTTTCTGGTTTGAAAATTAGAATTTTACTGTTTGAACTTTTGTTAACTTGTTGTCATCTTTGTAGTCAATTTGTTGTCAACTTTTGGTCGACTTTGTTCGTGTATTCAATTTGATGGGTACGTATTACTGATTTGGGAATCAGGGTTTAACTATTTGTTTTTTTATTTTTTGTTAATATTTTGTCAACTTGTTGTCAACTTTATTTTGTCTGCTATAAGTTGACCACAAGTTGACAACTCGTGGAAAAATATAAAAAATATATATATGTAAATGGAGAAGAATCGACCTTTAAACCTCTTACAAACTTTATTTGCAGCTTGTTTGTTGTTGATGAATGTGTTTCGATGAAATTTTTTAGTTTGAGAATGGAGGTGTTTTGAGAAGTTTTTATGTTTTTGAATTTGGAATGTTTTTGTATTAGAATGATTTTGTGGAGAATCTTGCCAGATTTGATCTATATATAATGTAGCAACATAGGAAAAAAAAATCATTATAGATGGTATTGTTGGCATTTGTTTCCTCAGATGGTAAATATGGAAAAATGATATTCTAAAAGTGGAAAATTGTAATTTGACCTAAGAAAAAAAAAAGAAGGAAAGTCTTTGAAAACTTCCAAATGCGTCAAATGGTCCAATCCAATTGGCATTACAAGATGGAGATTCAATCACTAGTTTTTTGAAATTCCTAATAATGTGCGAATGATTATGCTAAATTTTTGTAAGCTAAATAATGTTTAAGAATAATTTTTCAATTAGTTCTAGTATAAATAACAATGCAAATTTGTTATACTTAATAGAAATAACTATACGGTAAGTTAGAATTTTTGATATGAATTTTCTCTAATGAAACTTAACCTAAATTTGAACAAAATCAAACTATACAATAATTAGTAAGAATAATTTTTTAACACATTGTATATGTCAAAATGTGATTTTATTTGGTAGTCTTATAAATCTTAGAATCAATATTATATTTTGAAAGCAAAAGTCTAAATTATTGAGAAAATCAAAATTATCTAGTGAGAACATTAAAATTTGCAGTGGGTAGCAAATAGTGAAACTAATGTGGGGTTTCAAAATAAGTGATTTATTTTTTTGTGCTAAATTTGTTATTGAATAAGATTGTTAAATTTGTTATAGAAAATTTGATGTATGTTGATTAGTGAGAAAACTACGTAGATTTAACTAAGGGGCTAAAACGATATCGTTTTGGTCCTACAGACCCATTGTTGCTTTGCAAAACCTACAAGTTCAATGCACCCAATATAAAAATTTTTTGGGTTAGCCACCGTTAACAGCATTGAAAATATAAAGTGACAGTAGAAAATTACTACAAAACTGTTGAGTTTTCGTTAATTAAATTAAACGGTAAGTCGTTCTTCGTCAAACATTCCCTCGAGAATAAACAGCGTATGACGTGGCACTCCCGTACTAAGCAATAAAATGTAATCCCAAGTATGGAAGCAGAAAAACAGAGCCAAAGGCTAAGAACTTAAAGCCTCACCTTACATTCCCCTATCTTCACTCTCACTATATTAACCTCTATATCAACCAGAACCTTACTACCACTTTGTTATTACTCCTATTTAACTGTTCTGACTTTTTCAGGTAACACTTTTCACTTCACCACTACTTACAACCAACTATCTTCTTCTTCTTGTTATATTAATGTTGCTTTGTCACTGTGAATTGATGTGGTTTTATTTTTTTCCTGTTGAGTTGTGTACTTTTGCCAGTTTTGAATTGTGGGTTGTGGCTGTTTTTGATTTTGCTTGAGTTCCTGTGGTGTTGGTGAAGTTGGTTTGGTTTTGCAGTTTACTTTATGATGATAAACCAGAAAAGAATGTCCATTTGTAATTATGTATCTATCTCAATTTTTCTTTACGAAGATAGTTCTTGGACATATATTACTGAGTGCATTTCTCTCCAATAGCTCTTTGCTTAAGTGACAAGGTTTTCTTTAAGACACTCAAGGAAATGTACTCCACCTCGAACCTGAAGTCTTTTTAGTAGGAGGTATATTTGTGTCTATTGCTCAAGCCTCTAGTGAAATTGTTACAATGAAATAGGGATAAAAACATGGAGAGAATCTGTTTGACAGTATGAAAATGTGGCAAACCGATTCTCAAGAATAGTGTTCTTGTACAAATTTGCAAGGCCAAATTGTGGCACTGCCTTGGTGCGACTTATAATTATTTGCTGCCGATAACATCACTCAATAAATGATATCAAGTAACATGTTTATGATATAGGTTAAGAGGCTGCTCATATTTTTGGTGCTGCTCATATTTTTTGTTGATTGATTGCATATTTCTGATTCAACCTTGTGAAAATCTTTAGGAGAAAACAGTGCGATTAGATTCTGTATCAACATCTGTGCTTGTTATGTAACTGTTTATTGCAAGAATTCTAACCAAATGTTGCCAATCTATGAAGATTACTAAATGATGTAGATCATGGTTTTGATCATCAAATTTCTGCGTAGTATTTCATGTGCCATTTTGATCAAGATTAGTGTAAACGCTTATTTAGTATGATGTTACGTGCTCTGAACAGGTGGAGATTGGGAATCTGGGATGAAGGTTTCAGTTTAGAAGCATAAAAATTCACTACTGGAAAAAACATGACACCGGTGATTCCATGCTCTATGACCAACATTTCTCTAATTCCTGGAGCTACTTTTTCATTGAACAAAAATAACCTGTTCACAAGATGTAGTTTGTCAAGGAGGCCTGTGAAACGTGCATCATGCTCACAAAAACTTTTATTTCCAATTCCTGCTTTTGCGACATCTTTTCCACAAAGTGGTTTGCTTCACAGGTCCATACAGCTTAAACTATCAGCCACAGGAACTGACATAACGGTAGAGGAGCCTGATTCCCCTGTTTTAGATGAAGGTTCAAGTGAAGCTTCAGAAACTCAAGCTGATGCGGGTGAAACCATGGAGACATCTCCTGCAAAATCAGATACTAGTCCTGCTTCAGCTCAATCAAAACGTTCAAGACCAGCTAGAAAAAGTGAGATGCCACCTATAAAGAATGAGGATTTGATTCCTGGTGCAGTGTTCACTGGTAAAGTAAGGTCAATCCAACCATTTGGCGCCTTTGTTGATTTTGGAGCTTTTACAGATGGGCTTGTACATGTTTCCAGATTAAGTGACAGCTTCGTAAAGGATGTGGGAAGTGTTGTGTCTATTGGACAGGAAGTACAGGTAAGGTTAATTGAAGCAAACACTGAGACTGGGCGCATTTCTCTTTCGATGCGGGAAAGGGATGATCCTTCTAAAGTGCAGCAACAGGATAGCCCTGCCACTGCCAGCATTGATAAGCCAAGGCCCACTCGCAGAAACACTGGGAGATCAAATCAGAGAAGACAGGAAGCAAAAAGCTCAAAGTTTACTAAAGGACAAGAACTAGAGGGCACAGTTAAGAATTTGACAAGGAGTGGTGCTTTTATATCTCTACCCGAGGGTGAAGAGGGATTCCTTCCCTCTTCAGAAGAATCTGATGATGGACTTGGAAGCATGTTGGGTAGTTCATCATTGGAGGTGGGGCAGGAAGTTAGTGTCCGTGTATTGCGCATATCAAGGGGACAGGTTACCTTGACAATGAAAAAAGAAGAGGATGAGGGGAATTTGGATACGGAATTCAGTCAAGGTGTTATCCATGCTGCCACAAACCCCTTTGTGCTGGCCTTCCGTCAAAATAAGGACATTGCTGCATTTTTAGATGATAGGGAAAAAGCGGAGGAACCAAAGAAAAAAGCTTCTGAAGTAGGAAGCCAGGCAAACCAGACAGAAGTATCGTCAGATGTTACTGATGTCCAGGAACAACCAGCTAGTAGTGATGCGGAATTCATTGATGCATCTACTGAAGCTGCAGTTGCCAATAAGAATGTGGATTCAGAAACCACGCAGTCTGAGGAGAAAGAAGAGGACAGTTATGCAGTCTTGGATCTTGAAGGAAGTGCATCTACTGTAGGTGAGTCAATTTTGGAGACTCCCTCAGCTGATTTGGCAGAAAAAAGTGACAAGTTAGATTCGTCAGCTGAAATAGCTAGTGAAGCCTCATCTGTGGAAATTCCAGTTACCAAAGAAATTGTAGAAAATCGATCTACTACTGCAGGTGATGAAATTTCTTCTGCAGCATCGATTGAAAAGGATGATGCTAAAGCTACTTCTGATGAAAATGGAAGTGTCATAGGTTCAGATGTCCAAGAAGATTTAGCTTTTCCTCAGGAAGGTAAAGGTGATTACTTGAGACATATAATATTCTAATATGAACTGCTTCTTGGAAGCATGACATGAGATATAAAGATTATGGTGTGGCTAATTTTTGAAATTTGAGTTGATACCGTGTTGTCCATGCAAATAGTAACTTAGAAAAATTCAAACTGAGTTCATCTGTTACATTTTCTCCCCTAATGGATTCTTCAGATTTTAGTTTCCTCATGATTTTACCTAATCAGTTTGTTTTCAAAACTTTTCATGTGTTGCTTTGTCTACGGTATTGTCAATGAAATGCGCTATTTTTATCTGCAAGAACTTTTATATAGAGGGTGACTGTCCATACTATGTTTGATATTTTCTTCTATGTAGGATTTAATGGGGCAAAATATAATATATCCCTTCTCTGAAATTTTAGTAAATGTTTTATACTGAATTTTCAGGTGTAACCCAGAATTTGCATTGCAAGTGTTGAATTATGTCCTCATTTCTTTTTCTTTTTTTATGTGAACAGATGAAGTGGAGAATGTTGAAAGTACAGGAAGTACTATTGCATCAGTAGACTCCAGTGAGGCTACAGTCTTGTCCTCAGAAAGTCAAGCTGTAGAAGAAATTGCAGAGAAACAGGTTGAAACTGCCCAGGATGATGCGCAGATTCAAACACCTGCTGCTGAGAATGAGACTACCGTTTCTGAGAACCAGGCTGTTCAGGAAGTTGTGACGGACCAAGCGGAAGATACCAAGGAAGTACAGGTACAAACACCTGCTGCAGAAGCTGAAACAACCAGTTCTGATGAAATGGCTGTTGGGGAAGTTGTGAAGAGCCAAGTTGAAGATACCAAGGAGGTAGAAATCCAAACACCTACCTCTGAGAATCGAACTCCTGAAAAAGTTGAAAGCACACCAGAGATATCAACCAAAGGTATTCACCTTCTCTTGTTATTTTCATCTTGTTTTCGTATAAAAGTATTGAACTAAGACGAGATTTATTTCAAGTTGCATTGCAAGTGTTGAATTAAATGTTTCATTTCTCTTTATTTTTATGCGAACAGTTAAAGAAGAGACTGTTGAAAGTACTGTTGCTTCCTTAGACTCCAGTGAGGTTACAGTCTTATCCTCAGAAAATCAAGCTGTAGAAGAAATTGCGGAGAAACAGGTTGAAACTGCCCAGGAAGATGCACAGATTCAAACACCTGCTGCTGAGACAGAGACTACTGTTTCTGAGAACGAGGCTGTTCAGGAAGTTGTGATGGACCAAGCTGAAGATATCAAGGAGGTACAGGTGCAAACACCTGCTGCAGAGGCTGAAACAACCAGTTCTGATGAAAAGGCTGTTGAGGAAGTTGTGGAGAGCCAAGTTGCAGATACCAAGGAGGAGGTACAAATCCAAACACCTGCTGCTGAAAATGGAACTCCTGAAAAAGTTCAAAGCACACCAGAGAATGCAACGAAAGGTATTGACCTTCTCTTGTTATCTTCATGTTTTTTGCTTCTCGAAACAAATCTAGTCTCAGTTCAATACTTTTGTAAGAAAACAAGATGAAAGACAGAGGACACAGCTCTTTGGAACTCGGTGGAATCTCAATTTGATTTTGTCTTGTAATATGGAATAAGAAAGTGTCGTAAATTTGGTGAATTCCCTCATTACTGATAATTGGGAGTCAAGAGCTTGAAACCCAATAATATCAAGATAGATTTATGAAATCCAAAGCATCTTTTAATAATAACATCTCAGGAAAATTCTTTGCTATATCCTATTTGACATGATAAATAGGAATATGGGGGAAACTGCAGATGTAATTTCAGTCTGAGAATCATACTCTTCTGTAATCACGTATGAGCAAATTGGCTCTGCCTGCTTATTTTTCTTCTTCTTGTTGATTGCAGCAACAATATCACCAGCTTTGGTGAAACAGCTTCGTGAAGAAACTGGAGCTGGGATGATGGATTGCAAAAAAGCTCTTTCAGAGACCGGAGGCGACATCGTTAAAGCACAGGAATATCTCAGAAAGAAAGGATTAGCTAGTGCAGAAAAGAAAGCTAGCAGAGCAACTGCTGAAGGAAGAATTGGTTCATACATTCATGATAGCAGGATTGGTGTCCTAGTAGAAGTGAACTGTGAAACAGATTTTGTTTCTCGTGGTGAAATCTTCAAGGAGCTGGTTGATGACATAGCTATGCAAGTAGCTGCGTGCCCTCAAGTGCAGCATCTCGCTACAGAAGATGTTCCTGAAGATATTGTGAATAAGGAACGGGAAATCGAGATGCAGAAGGAAGATCTCGCGTCAAAACCAGAACAGATCAGAGCAAAGATTGTTGAAGGGCGGATCAGGAAGAGACTTGAGGAGCTCGCACTGCTGGAGCAACCCTACATTAAAAATGATAAAGTTGTGATCAAGGACTGGGTGAAGCAGACAATAGCAACCATTGGAGAAAACATCAAAGTGAAGAGGTTTGTTCGGTACAATCTTGGTGAGGGCTTAGAGAAGAAAAGCCAGGATTTTGCCGCTGAGGTTGCTGCTCAAACAGCAGCAAAACCATCACCAGCATCAGTAAACAAGCAGCCTGATGCAGCCGAGGTTAAGGAAACTGAAGAGAAGTAAGTGAAATTATCCGATACTGAAACATAATTATCTGATACTGAAACATCATACGGTGATTACTAAATAAAATGTTTCTGAACTTACAAAAGCTTTTTGCTTTTTTCAGTAAACCAGCAATCACAGTCTCTGCTGCCCTTGTTAAGCAATTACGGGAAGAAACAGGAGCCGGAATGATGGACTGCAAAAAAGCACTTTCAGAAACTGGAGGGGATCTCGAGAAAGCGCAGGAGTATCTGAGAAAGAAGGGTCTCTCAACAGCCGACAAGAAATCGAGCAGACTCGCAGCTGAAGGCAGAATTGGTGCATATATCCATGACTCCCGAATTGGAGTACTGATCGAAGTAAACTGTGAAACTGACTTTGTGGGTAGAAGCGAAAATTTCAAAGAATTGGTCAATGATTTAGCAATGCAAGTAGTAGCGTGCCCGCAGGTGCAGTTTGTATCGATTGAGGACATCCCGGAGGAAATTGTGAAGAAAGAAAAGGAACTCGAAATGCAAAGAGAAGACCTCGCGTCCAAACCCGAGAACATAAGGGAGCGAATCGTCGAGGGAAGAGTGTCAAAGAGGCTTGGAGAGCTGACACTCCTGGAGCAGCCATTCATCAAGAATGATAGTATTCTGGTGAAGGATTTGGTGAAGCAGACAGTAGCTGGACTGGGGGAGAACATAAAGGTTCGGAGGTTTGTTAGGTTCACACTTGGAGAGACGACTGAAGGTGAGAAAGCTGAAGCGGAATCGTAAGGAAAAAGAGAGAGATTAATTGTAGTGAAGAGTAAAATGAGGCTGGCCTGCAAAATATGATGCATATCTCATTGGCTAAGACTAACTTTTGATGAGAGTACTTAAATTCTTTTTTGTTGTGATAAAAGAAACTTCTCAATTTATGCAGAGATTTTTGTCTTTTAATTGTTAAAACTTACATCTTTGCTACATTTGGCTAGATGAGAAGGTGAGCATTTCCAGATTTGTCATGTGATTTGAAACTAATGTGGAAAAGCAAATATGAATGTAAAAATGCGAGTTAATATACAATGAAGGGTTTATCTGTGCAAAAGGAAATGCTCCAAGAGGGAAACAAGAACAGACTACTATAGTACCCAGTAAACGACTCCCTCCAATAGCAATCTGATAAGGCAGCAAGATTAAGATGAATTTAGTTAATCGTATAGTTCTTAGAAAATGTTTTAGTAGAAGAATGTTCTATATAAATTGAGGTGTCATGGGTAGTTATGCTATAAAAAGGATTACTATGAAATAGAAAAGGGAGGTGAACCAATAATTGTCTCATGTCAGTCTTGTCTACATGACATGATTTTTTGTCTTGTCTCTTGATATACAATGAAGGGTTTATGTAGTTTTAAAAGTACAGTCTGTTTATTAGTTCAGGGTTTCCATCATGGATCATAGTGTTAAACAGTAACTAGTTACTCTATCTATCAATGGGAAGGAAGTGGTTGGGCTAGATTTTAACGACGTCCCGAATGAGGATGCTGGGAAGAAGTAGGGTGGGTATGTAGGATGCCATTTCGCGGATGATCTGGAAGTTAACTTGGATGCACTACAACACACCTTGGCTTCTATCTGGAGGCCTGTGAAGAAGATGATAGCAAGTAAAGTGTCGGTTGGTCGGTATGTTTTCCAGTTTTTCCATGACAAGCACTACAAAAATCTGCATATTTATAGTCTAATTTTTTGGACTCTAAATGCAGGATTTTAGAGGCTCAATGCTTTTAACGTCCAAAAGTTGGACGCTAAATTTAGACGCTCAAACAATTGACTCTAAATTTTTTAGAGTCCACGTAAACGCTAAAATTTTGGCGTCCACGTGGATGCCCAAAAAGTAGAGTCCACGTGGACTCTAAAAAATTTATCTTATCCACTAAAGATTATTTATCCACTAAAAGTTATCTAAATCACTAAAAATTATCTAATTTACTAAAAAATAACTAAATCACTAAAAATTATCTTATCGACTAAAGATTATTTAACTCACTAAAAATTATCTTATCCAATAAAGATTATATAAATCACTAAAAATTATTTAATACGCAAAACAATAATTAAATAATTAAACAACATCTATAATAATAATGACAGTAATGTAAAGTAAGAAAAACTTACTTTAACTTTATGTTGTCCAAATCTAGAGAAATCTACTAAATTTGAAGTAAATATGAGGTAAAAATGAAGAGGAAAAAGAAAACGAAGCTTAAATAGAGCTTGAAATTGAGCTAAAATTAGCGTTCACATGGATGCTAATGGCAAGATTGGCATCCACGTGGACGCTAATCTACGTCCACGTGGACGCAACCTCATGTCCATGTGGACGCAACCTCATGTCCATGTGGACACAATTAGGCGGCAATTTAATTGTTTGAACTCAAAAGTGCAACCCTATGTCCACGTGGACACAATTAGGCGGCAATTTAATTGTTTGAAAAAAAAGTCCTTGTGGACGCCATTTGGCTTCCACATGGACGCCATTTGGCTTCCACATGGACGCCAAAAGTGTTGCGTCCACATGGACATTGATTCTTTTTTTTTTTATATTTTTTGCAATTTGTTTATTTTTTTTATTTTTAAATGACATTTTAAATGATAGTTAACTTTTTTTTTTGAACGCAAATGATAGTTAACTTAAACATTTGCATTTGTAATGATAAAAATGTGTATTAATACAGATTCTTCAAAAATTTCTCGACTAATTTACATTGTTTGTCTCTTATAATTTGCAAATAAATTTTTTTAATGTCATCTTTTGAAAACCATAAAAAGAATGAATAAGGAATTGGATTATTATTTATAAACATTTTAAAAATAAAGGACTTAATTTAGAGTCCAAAAAAATTTGAACTCCAAATGTATGCATTTAGAGTCCACATGGACTCCAAATGGATACATTTAGAGTCTACGTGAACTCTAAAAAGAAATGAATAAAGAACTAAACTTAGTCCACATGGACTCCAAAAATTTAGAGTTCAAAAAGTTGGACTCTAAATTTTTAGTGTCCATGTGGACTCTAAATTTAGCATCCACGTAGAAGCTAAATGACCCCACCAAAATTTTCTGCAATACTATTCCTCATCCCGCCTATTTAGAGTCCACAAGGATGCTAAATTTAGAGTCCACGTAGACTCTAAAAATTTAGAGTCCACGTGGACTCCCAATTTAGCGTCTACATGGACTCTAAATTTAGCGTCCACGTGGACTCTAAAATGACTCCCGTCATATTGTTCATCATCCCGCCAAATTAGCATCCATGAGGATGCCAAATTTAGTGTCCACGTGGACTCTAAGTTTTTGTAGTCCACGTGGACTCTAAATGTTTGCATTTAACATCCACATTTAGTTGGACTCTGAATATTGGACTATAAATATGCAAAATCTTGTAGTGAAAGCGTTTAAAGGACAAATACTTTTGCTCAAGCTATTAGAAGAAGGGGAGAATGCCTCAGAGGTATCCATCAATGAGTTTTCTCTATGGGTCCAAATTCATGGTCTACCTTTAGACTTCACAACAAGGTGGGTGGTAATAGGGGTTGGGAAAGCAATTGTAATGTTCCTTAATGTTTATCCGAATGACTTTATAGGGAAGTGAAAATCATATATGTGTGTTCGTGTGTTGTTTAATGTAGATAAACCGCCAGTTGGGCGTATACCAATTAAGAAGTCGAAGGACTCCTGGACTTTGATTAATCTCAAGTATGAAAGAATGTCAACTTTCTGCTATTTTGTGGCTTGGTGGGGCACAATGAGAAGTTTTGTGTTAAGATGTCTGATTCTCCAAATGCAGGCCTGGATAGGGAGTATGGGGAATAGATGAGGGCCTCTTTTTGGCAGTTTCAGATGGCGAGGGAGAGCATTGGTTAGCAGGGGAAGTTATCACTGATAAGGAAAGAGTGGCAATTAAGGAAGGAGAAATGTTGAAGATCATGTGGGAGATAATTCCATGAATTATAGGCATTATTTTGTCAAATGTGTAAAGGAGGGAGGCTTTTTACAGCATTATATTGGGAGTTCGATTAGGAAGGCAACAACGAGATGATTCCATAAATGGTGGAACAGTACAAGTCAGTTGCTAGGCCTGGGAGCATAAAAAGGAAGGTGGTTGTATTGTGGAGCTAAAAAGAAGGAGAGTAGAGGGTGTGGTATGATATGAGACTATCCTACAGGACTTTTAGGTTGGGTCGTAGGGCCTTACCATGGAAGCTACTAGTTCACCAAAAAACAAAACTAAAGGCAGGACCTACGTGGCAGGCTTGCCTAGATCAATGAGTCTATTAAGTTGGAATTGTCGAAGATTGGGGGGTTCCTTGACAATTTTGTGAACTTACAGACCTGGTCCATAAATATATGCCCAATTTGTTGGATCAAGGGTGATCAGCATTAAGTTCCTACCTTGGTTTTGATAATGGGAAACAGTTTAAAGTGATAAAGATTGATTTTTCAGGTTTAGAAGTGAAGTCTGCCACTTACTAACGTACATTACATTTGAATTTAACGTACGTTATTCAAACTGAAATCCAGAAAATACACAGGATGAATAACGTGGGATGAAGAAACAGGTAACCCACGTTAGCAAAATTAACGGACGTTAATTTTGAAATTAACGCACGTTACCAAGACCGAACGTTTGA
>CANYCX011436355.1:0-16710 GCA_948193385.1 Breynia disticha f. nivosa | reverse complement strand
AAGGTTAATCGATTAAGTTATTGCACTGTTCACACATGCATGCAATTCACGTATAATTACTATTCAGCACAGTATTATATATTACTGTTCGCGTACTATTTGCATCTCACTGTTTGCATGTTACTATTCCACACAGCATTGTATATATTACTATTGCATTGCATGTCATAATCAATATATATATATATATATAATTAAACACAATATAATTACACTGTATTTTTCATGAATTCACAATATAATTATTCAGAATATGAATCAACATTTACGTACAAATAATTCCATATTTTACGATTCAATGAATAGTAAAATACTATTCATACGAAAAATAATTCTTTCACATATTTATCAATTTAGCACTTTATCAAAATATATTTTTCAATTCAGCACATTATCAAAACAAAAATAATTCTTAACATACTTATCAATTTAGCACTTTATCAAAACATATTTTTCAATTCAGCACATTATCAAAAACATATTTTCAATTTATCAAAACAAAAACAATTCTTAACATATTTATCAATTTAACACATTATCAATTTAGCACATTATCAAAACATATAAATGTATATTATATTTTATTCAACAAGTAAAAACTCAACCTAAGTATCGTAACCTAGGGAAAGTCGATCTAAAAATCGTTCGCGTCCTAATCGTTTGATAGAATGTCCAGTCTAGCAAAATTAATTGATTTTAATCCTAAACTAATTTGCAGAAATCACAAATGCAAAGAATTAAACTAAACTAAGTGCCAAAAAACATAAATGCAGGAAAACTAAAAGCAAGAAACATAAATTCTCATTGCAATGAACAATAAATGACAATTAAATGTAAATAGAATCAATCTAAAAATATTCAAAACATAAAATCAGCAATAAAGCATAAAAACCCAACTCAAATCAACATCAAAACAGAATCTAAAACAACACCAAAAACTGTAAATTGCAAAAATCATAAAACATCAACAAAAAAGTAAAGAAAAGCTTCTAAACTCCATCAGAACACGAAAACTCAAATGCAATCTGCAATAAAAAGTGAATCAACATCAGAATCGTGAATGAAACAGAAACTTAAATGCAAAAATGTAAAAGATCATGACTGTAAATGTAAAGGACGTGTAAGGAAAGAAAATCTAAACTAAGAAAGGCTTGGAAGTGTAAACAATCGGCAGGAAAAGTAAATGGTTGCAAGAAAAAGTAAAGGCTGCTGGAGAATAAACCCTAAAGTTATCCTAAGGTCATCTAACATCGAACCATCTGGGAAAAATGGAACCATTGTGGCTTTTAATGCGAGGAAACAATTGTTCCATTGCTCGACACGCTCGTGCTGGTATGGCACGAGTCGTTCACTGCGTTTTGATCCCAATGGCATGAGTAAGGCACAATTTGTGCCATTTTAACTTACAACACGAGGTCGTGCTCATGTTCTGGGAACAACATGACCCGTGCTCAAGTTATGGGTAAAGCACGAGCTTCTGCTCAATAGTTTGTGTCGTGGCTGCAAATTGAGATGAGCATGACCCATGCTCATCATCACCAGGTGGTGCCTATCCTTTTTGAGCTCAAATCTCTCTCTAATCCATCTTATCCTGCCTGCTAATCAGTTGCCAAACACAAGCAATATTAACTATCATCTAAAAAGTCAGAATAAGGTGAAAATGGACGATAATTAATAAAGATGTGAAATATCTTGTGCGTAAATCACATTTTAAACTAAAAATGAATTTTTTGATTTAAAACGGTTTAAAATGTGATTTTAAGGAGAAATTATGAACAAATGCTCGCGTAATACGCAAGTAAGGTATGAGAAATGTACTCATATTACGCGCGCATCAAGTTGATTAGTTGGAAGGTTACCGTGAAGTAAAGAATAACTTAGTAAGGCTAGATTTACTATTTTTAAGTAGAAAATCAATAAGGAATTATGCTATTAATAGCCTTTGCATGTTTATTTTGTATAGGAGGAACTATACGAGTATAGGATCGAGGTTGAGCCCAGAGCTGACTTCGTACGCACATCGAGGTAAGTGTTCGTACACTTTGGTTTGACAGTTGTATGTTTGATCATACTTTTTTTGGATGCAAAAGAAGGAAAATGAGAGTAATGATATGTTTAAAAGCCTTATGTTCTAATATAGTTAAGTGTGCTAAGTGGAATGACCTTATGATCATATTAAAAATGCTTTGTGTGATGATCTTATAATCAATTTATGAGTACGATGTGGCTTATAATTTGTGTGATGTGTTTAAATGCCTTGATTCAAATGTTGTGTGTTAATGAAATATATGTTGTGTGGAAGGCATGATTGAAAGAATGGACTATGTGTATATAATGCTATATGATTTGCTATGTGTTTCCTGTGTGGTTATACTACGTGTTATGTTATGAATGTTACATATATATTAACGTGTTGCATCTCATTTGTGTGACACGATTTGTGTGGAAATGGACTTGTTGTGTGATGTCCTTGGACGTGCTGTGTGTTGTCTGTAGTTACGAGCTATACGCTTAAGCTATGTGTCAATCCTCTACTATGTGCTATAGAGGAATCCTCTGTTGTGTGCTATGGAGGAAAAATGAAACTGGGTCATGATCTATGTGATTTGCATTTACATTGTATATTCATTTTTATACATGCATTCATATATAAGTAATGGCATAAAGTGATTTACTACGTGGTTAAATTTGTGTGGCTAATGCTGTGTGAGTATCTATGTGGATTATCAATGCTGTGTGAATGGCTATAATACATATTGCTTATGTGTTCTATATGTTTTGGTATAAAATGGATGGTGTGCTATATGTTGCAAAATAGTTGTATTGTGTTGTAGAAATGGTATAGTTAATACATAAACTAATTAAAATACTTTTGGGAATGCTGTTGTATGTTTTGTGCTTGAAATCAGAAGTTATATAAGCATTTTCGAGAGTGAGCACGACCCCATGCTAACAAACACGCCCACATGCTTAGACCAATTTTAACAGCACGCTCTGTGCTTATGAATAATCTGAAAAATGTGACGAGCACGACCTCGTGCTCTACATGGCACGACCTGTGCCAACTGGGAATGAAAGGATGAACACGCCCTTGTGTTCATCCAGCACGGCCCGCGCTAACTGGAAATTCCCTTGCACTTCATTTAAACAATAAAATTTATAACACTTACTGAGTATTTAGTTATACTCACCTTTGTGGAATTGTTTTAAATGTTGTGCAGGTCGTTGGTAGTTGCCACTGGATTCGAGTACTGTGATCAAAGTTATGAGAGCTATACGTCAGAGGTCCGGGCTCTGGAGTTCATTTTTGACCATTTTGTACATATTTGTATACATACGAGTGTTTATTTTTTATTTGATTTTCAAACTATTTTAGCTTCTGTTGTATATAAGAAAAGTGTGTTGGGCAGAATGTTGATAAAAAGCGAGTGTATATATATATATATCTATATATATATATATATATATATTTTCTCTCCTCAATTTTGATTTATTTATTAAATCATTTCTTACATTATATTGATTATTTGATAAAAAGGATTTAACAATTTGAGTTCCACATTTAATGGTATAAGAGCAGGGATTAAATTTTCTGCGGATTGTGCCAATAATTTTCATTACATTGATTTAAAAATCTAAAGGGTTTGAACTTGTGATTTTATAACAGATGGAGTCTATAGATGATGTATCGCATGATCACACTGCCAAGTCCAAAGAGTCTGTTGAGGGGCAGGGATCAGCCCCAGTACCTCCTGAGCAGCCTGCACAGCCTACGATGCCTATACCCCCATATGATCCTGCATATGCTCTGTTCTGGGAGATGATGCAGAAGATGATGAGAGATCCAAGAGGTTCAGGTAGTCAACATAACCTGAATATTGATAAAATCTTTGCAGAAGTAAGAAAACAAGGGGCTAAGACTTTTGAGGACACGACTGATCCAGCCGAGGCTGAGGACTGGTTGAGGCATACTGAGCATATTCTGACTCGTATGAGGTGTACCCCTAAGTAGAAATTGAGGTATGCAACTTCTTTGCTTGAGAAGGCAGCTTAGAATTGGTGGGAATCAGTTCCTAATAGTCAAAAAGATCCTCTAATGTTGACTTGGGACGACTTTCTGAGGAAATTTACAAATAAATACACTCCTCCACTGTATCTAACTAAAAAGAAGATTGAGTTTTTGGAATTGAAACAAAATGATATGATAGTTACTGAGTACGAGGCAGAGTTCACTAGATTTTCTCGTTACGCTCCAAACGATGTGGATACTGATCAGAAGAAGAGAGACCGATTTGAGCTGGGTCTAAGGTACAATGTTTGTACCAAGATAGGGATGAAACCACCCAAATAATGAGAGTTTGGTTAAGACTGTCATCACGACAGAAGAGTTACCAGCTGAGGGTGATAAAATTAAAGGAAAAAGGCAGAAGATTTTTGGTAGTTCCAGTTCAGCTGGGAAGAAGAAGAAGAAAAATTTTAGATCACCTCATGGTACAGGCGGGAGTGGTAGTAGACATTCCAGAGAAGGTGGGATGAGTTATTCTACCAGGCCTCATATTCCTCAGGGTCGAGGCATAGGTATGTCCAGAGAGGAGAGATCCTCCGGGAGGAGGTGCTTCTAGACAGAGTAGTGTGAGTGATGCTCGAACTACAACATCGACTGGTGATAGCAGAGGTTGAGGTGGACGAGGTTCAGGGTTTACATATTTTTGAACATATTTTGCTTATGGATATTTTTATCATAAAAATTCAATTGGCTAAGGCAAATCTTCATTGTAATCCATTTTGTTGTCATTAGTTGAGGATGAGTAGGAGTGGCAATTAGTGTCAGATCATGTCTAGACGTGTCAACCCATTTATGACCTAAACTTTAAATGGGTTAAATGGGTTGACTTGTTTATGACTCGAACCCATTTAACCTCGACCCTAACTCAACCTATTTAATAAATGGGTTACACGGGTTGACCCGTTTATTGTAAACAAGTCACATTTATTAGTTTAAATAGGTCTAATTTACACGTTAAACATGACACGACACGACCAAATACATTTAGCTGAAATAGGTTCAATTTGACACATTAGACACGACATGATACAACACGTGATGACATGACATGATTGTACCTATTTAAATATATAGACATAAACACATTAAATCTAAAAGATTTAAATAAGAATTCATTTACAATACTTACTATAAATCTAGAATGCATGTTTAAAATTAGTTAAATGGGTTTTAATTAACACTATTAATATAATCATGTTTAATTATGGTTAAAAGGGCTAAGTAAGTCAACCTGTTTACAACCCGTTTATTTTTTTGTCATAAAAATGTCAACTCATTTTTTATCTGAAACTATTTATATAAAATACGTGTCAGGTCGTGTTGTGTAATCGTGTCATGTCAAAACTTGTCACCTCTAATGATGAGTTTGAGGGGGTAGGCATAGGTCAAATGTGTTCAATACTTTGATATATGACTATTATCGTAATAGTTGTAATTGGTTAAGACATATCACTTAAACAAGGGCATTTAGTTTCTTCTTGGATCTTGTTCGTCAAGATGTGGTTCGATTAAAGAAATTAGGATCAACTAGCGTTGTGAGTGGATTTGATTGAAGTCTAAGCTCATGTGATGATATGGATTTGAAAATGAGATGTTTATTTCTAATTGCATAACAAGAGTTATGTGAACATAAGGAAGAAATGTTCTTCTTAGTCATGTTAAGATATAGGTTTACTCATTGGCAAGTTGTTCTCCGATAACAATACATCACTCATAGTTGAGCTTTCTAGCAGTATTTTTTGTTAAGGAAAACTTTGCAAAATAGAAAAAAATTTTCTAGTCAAACAAAGAAATTAATGTTGCTCGTAACATTTTATTTAATTACAAAAAAAATTAAAAATAAAATAATAGAAATATTCATTATGAATTGAATTTAATTATATCCTATGAGATTATCGGTACATAGCTATTTTGACTTCTTAACTTTCAATATATTATGTTTTTCCTTTAGTGTCTGTCTTCACTTTAATCTTGAAAGTTGATATTGAGATATATCTATATTTTTCCCCTATAATTCAATGTTCTCTTTGACATAAACTACAAAACAAAAAACAAAGTTTATTTTCATTTTTAAAAAATAAGTAAATTTTTCAATATTTTTTTTTAAATAAAAAATAGTCACAATAATTTAACGTAAATACATATACTTTGGATGCATTAAGTTTTGCATAATTTTCAATTTGTCGAACAAAATTCCTACAAAATAATTTTTTATAAGTATTTTAATATTTTGTGTGCGGAATATTCAATTGTTATTTAAAAACTTCCAAATGTATTAGGTTAACTAATAATTCAAAATGATATTTTTATATCTAATTATGTTTTTTTTTGTAACACATAATATCACTTTTACATGACATTCTGCAAAAATAAATAACAATTTATTAAACTTACTTAAAGAGAATGAAAATATTAAAGATACACTATATAAATTTATGTTAAAATAAAAAATATTGATAAAAAATTAGATTTATTAAAAACTTTTAGTGTGACAATAAAATATTAAAAACATTCGAGTGACAATGAGAAAAATAAATAATCAATGTTACAATACTTAGAAATATAATCATATATAATTCAAATAAATAAATAAACATGTAAAATTTGAATAAATTAATAGTGTAAGCATATAATATTACAACTAATATTGTTATGTAAACAAATATAAAAATATCTTTAAAATATTCATAAATAAAATATTGATAAACATATAAAACTCGAACAATCTAATTTTTTTATCTCTATTTTTTTATTGTAACTTTATTGGTTGATAAGTCACCTTTCGTTGAATTGTTCTTGTTGTCCAAAACAATAACTCTGTTTTCTTTGTCATTTGTTGGTGTTTCAAGATTATAAAAATCTCCTTTATTTACATTATTGATAGATTCCTAAAATTAAGTAATGTATTATAACATAATTCATAACTTCTAAAAATATATACCTTGAATTAGTACTACTCAAATTGATAACATGTAAATCAGAAGAGGCATCAACAAAGTTATTAATCAAAGATGAATTTTTAGAACCTGTTGTAACTGTATAACTTTAATTGGGATTAATCAAATTG
The DNA here is from genome assembly GCA_948193385.1 of Breynia disticha f. nivosa. Classification (NCBI taxonomy): domain Eukaryota; kingdom Viridiplantae; phylum Streptophyta; class Magnoliopsida; order Malpighiales; family Phyllanthaceae; genus Breynia; species Breynia disticha. The sequence continues at coordinate 9,577 of CANYCX011436355.1, read as the reverse complement.
TATTTTTTAAGTTCGAATAAAAATGTCTAGACTTCAAAGTACTCAAAGTTAAAGGACAATTATGTATTTAAGGAAAAACAAATCTACAATGTATAATGAAAATGCATTAGACATTAAAATATACTACATTTATTACTTAATTTAAAAAAAAATTGGAATATCAAGTCAAATTTCCTATGTGATTGAGCTCCAAGCTCGTAAGCAAATTATTCAATCAATTGTTGTGCTTTTCTATTGAATAACACAAAGTTGCATTGGTTATTTCATCTAAAACCTGAAGTTATAACCTATAACAATTTTTAAAAAAAAATCAAAAGACATTAAATGTAATGATTTTTAAATAAGAAAAATATAAACTATATATACCTCTTGCCTAAATTACCTTAATTACACATTTGTAAAAATTTTGGTGCAAAATAACAACAAAGGATCCCATCTTCGATATGACATTTCTTAGTGTATGTATCACATGAAATATACAACTAATTAGATTTATCGACACTATCCATTATTGTCATAATGATGCAATTACATCCCTAAAACTCATTTAATAAGACATTTTTAATTAAATAAAAAGATAACATATTAGTTCAATGAATATTATAATAATAATTTTAACCTTTTTTACATTTTGTCAAATCATTCAGCTCTCCAATTTTTTTATGATCTAATCTCAACTATTCTGATGAGTTTTACCTTTATCTAGATGATAATTTCCAACAAGTATGGATCATGTACTAAGACTATAAATTTTTGTGCAAAATTTCATTCATTAATGTAAATTAATACATATCCATTTCAAATTTACAAATGCATGAATTATTGTAGTTATCTCTTCTTCAAATATAATGCTTTAGGACTACAAAAATTAAGCACTAACTTAGAGCACTTATAGTAATATATGGTGTTGTTAATAGATATAACTCCCATTTAAATAAAAATCATATTAGAAAAATAATTCATGAAGTAAAAAATTATACTTTAAATTCTGCTAAGAATATCATTATAATGATTCATTTTCAGACTTGTTAAAATCATAATCATGGAGTTTTTTTTTGTTGTATAATATAATATAAAAAATTCAAATTAGACATACTTTAAAAAATCCAAAAGAAAATTCAGTTTTTTTTTTTACAATAATTACCCCTTATGTTGAAGTTGCACCTTAATCATTTTTATTATTCTAAAGACTCAATAATATCTCCGACAATGATCACAATTCCAATGACATCTAATAAAAGAAAATAATATATTTAAATACATAAATTAATAAATATATGTGATATTTATAAAATATTTTTTTTACCAAATAAAAATAGTCTTTTGAGTGCTTCATCCCAAATATGTAGTTGAATTTTGTGAAATGATAAAGATATCTCTTAATAATGGAATCAGTAGACACCCTGTGCATCACTAAATTATGCTGAATTAGAATGATGTAATGATACATGGTAGCTTTATAATTCCCACCATCAATACCACATTGCACATGGTCATTGAGTAACAATTTCCTTTAATTATCCCTAGTTCATTCTTAAACTTGGATAATACTATCGTCTTTTTTAATGTAGCTTTAATTGTTGAACTTTACAGTTTAATTATATCGTGAAAAAGCATGATATTATTATTAAAGTAATATAGTAAAAAGTATTAAATTTAATAAAAATCATAATTAATGTAAATATTAATATTAATAATACACCTTATCCTCTAGAATCATACATAGATGGATAACCAATCAACTTAAAACTCTTCTTCTTAGTATGACCAGACCTTTTCCACTGAGTGCAGACCTTTTCCACTGAGTGCAAATTGAGCAAAATTCTTATATCGGATACCTTGCGTTGCCAAAATAAATGATTTTATAGCTTGATTAATCCATCATGTCATACACCGTAAAACCGTTGAGACTTCTTACTTAATATCAAGTTATACACCTTATATAATCTAGGAAATGATTTTATCATAACTATTTGTGGTATAAAATTATTGAAGGAATCATTAAGTTCATTCTAGTATTTAAACATAATCTCTCTCTAATGCACGAACAAATTCTCAAAATACCTACACTACAATGTCCATAAGAGCAATACAGTAACAGTCTAAACCATTTCAGCTCCTCTCAAGCTGTATTTGCTTCATTGAAATATTCATTAAGAGATTCCATAAATTGTGAAATCACGCATAATTCTTGTTGTAGATGACAAATTCTAGCATTATCAGAATTGGAAAATTGAGTTTTTAACACAAGCCAAATCTTTGCTGCAGAGTTCAGATAAAATACTAAAGAAGCTACGAAAGATGAAATCGACCTCAAAAGCCATGCAACTATTAAGTCTTTGCATCTAATCCATGTTTGATACAATTGATCATTAGGATCAGGACACAAAGATACTCCCATTCACAAAAACCTCATTTGTTATGAAAAGATAACGTCATCAAGAAAGATCTACTCTATTTAGAGTAGTTTTAGTAGTCAATTCTGGTGAAATGCTAACTAAAGAATGATTATCGAAGTGATGAAGACAATATGGAGAATGAGGATTATCAACAAAATTTGGTAACTCAAAAGATGAACAAGCCATTTTGAATGTGAAAGAAATATATAGCGTAAGAGATCATGGCTTTGATACCATAACAAAAGATTCGAACTAATAATAAATATGAGAGATAAAAAAGGATCGAACCAAATAAACACTTTTCCTATGTTAAATGTTCTAAAGAAAATAAAAGTAAAGTGTTCCTTATTTAACTCATTACAATATTGAAGGAAAGCGGGAAAGTCAAAATAATGAAAAATAAATGTTTCAAGTTCAAAATGGCAATAGTAGTAGACGACAATTAAGTAAGTAAAATCTATGGAAAAATGAAAACTTTTGTTACTATCATAGAATGTAAACTTTGCATGTTACAATAGTGGATAAATCTTAAGAGAAGATGGCAGCAATCACAACAGACATCCTCTAATGTTGGGGAGAAGTAAGAGAAGTCGAATGCCAGATGGTGTAAGATGAGAATGGCATTGATGTTTTGGGTCAAGAAGGTGTATGAAGTATAATGATTTGTGTTGTTACAGGTCAGTTGATGAGAGGCTTTACAAAGAAGATTAGTTGGATTAACGATCTAATCTTGCAGTTTTTTCCATTTATGAAGCCCTTAGTTAGTTGAAGAGAGAAATAAGAGTTACTTTATATTCGAATCATATTATATGGTTGCAATCAATAGCTTGAGTCATGTTGATTTGGGCACTTCATACCTTCATGAAGTTATTAGAGATTAAAGTTAAAGGTCGTTAAATTTGTTAGAGACTAAATGCTAAGTTTATTAAAAAAAATTAAAAGTATTTCGTAAAGCTTTTCATTAAAGTAGTATAAATAGAGGACATATATTTCATTTTCTAAGACACTAAATATCAAAAAAGTTATTTTATATTTTGTTTCCATTCTCTTCGTATTTTTGTTATGGTATCAAAGTCATAACCAAACACCAAAACAGACTAGTTTTTCTCATTTCCTCTCTATGTTCTACTCTTTTTTCTTTCTAATATTCTTTTAGTGTTTCCTCATCTTTTTGTTGTTGTTAATTGAATCTCGTTGGGCCACCATTGTTGGACTCAACCATCTATAATGTGGAATTTTGGGCACAAAAATGATTTGAATGGGGATGTAATTTCAACACATGCAATTCTCTTATTTCTAAACTGCAATATACATGGGAATTAGCAATATACTTGGTAAATTTTTTATACAAAGTAGAAAGCCTATAATGCATAAGGAAACATAGTTAATTAGTCATATAATTATACATTTACATATATACTTTCGTACACTCCTTCCTCAATGTGTGTATAAATATCTCTAATACCCATCTTGCAAAGTAGAGTATAAAATGTCCCACTACTTAACCCTTTTGCAAACACATTTGCCAGTTACTTCTCTAACCTTATATATTGAAGTCATAAAGTGCGATCTTCCAGTTTCTCTTTGATGAAGAAATGATCAATCTCTATATTTTTCGTATTGTCATGTTGAATAAGAACATTAGCAATGCCTATAGCAGTCCTACTGCCACAATGTAATAACATAAAGTGTGGTTTTTTCTCAACAGTCTCTTTGTCCATAATAATTCACAAACACCTTGAGCCATAGCCCTATATTCCTCCTCAACACTCGATCTTGCCACAACACCTTTTTTTTACTTCTCTAGCTACCAAGTATCCACTAATGAATGACCAATAACTAATATTAATCTCCTATTTATCATAGAACCAACCCAATCGGCATTTGTATAAGCTTCAATGTGCAAGTTTCTATTGTATTTAAACAATAACCCTTTTGGGCATGATTTAAAATGCCGAGGGATTCTAAAAACCACCTCAAAGTGAGTTATTCTTGACTTATACATGAATTAACTAACTAGGCTCACACTATTACCATATCAGGATGTGTGCGCGCCAAATAAACCAACTTCCTAGCTAACCTTTGGTATTGACCAATGTCTACTAGGTCTCCATCCTCCTTGTTAAGTTTGAGATTTTCTTCTATAAGAGTGTCTGTAGGCCGACATCCTAATGTCTCAGTTTCTTCAAACTAATCAAAAACATACTTCCTCTAAGTAATAAAAATTCCCTTATTTGATCTAACAACCTTTATGCCCAAGAAATATCTGAGATTTTCCAAGCCTTTGATCTCAAATTCTGAGGCCAATTGTTGCTTCAGCTTTCCTCTTTCTACCGTGTTATTTCATGTTAACACCATATCATCGATATACACAATAAGAGCTATAATTTTTTTCATATATTTAAAAAACATTATATGATCTGCATCACTGTACTTGTACCCAAAACTAATCATGAAATTTCTAATGCCTTGCTTGTTTTAGGATTTTTTATTGTATTGGTTAGCATGGCCTAGAGAGAACCATGTGTTGTTTTGTGTTTTTTAAGTGATGGTATGGGTTATTGTTGTTCTTTCATAGGTTGAAAGTCTTAATAAAAACATGAAAAATAATCCATCAAATTGGTGGGTTATCATGGTATTGTTATTTAAACTATATCATCCAATACAATACAACACCACCCTATACATTAATGAACAATACTAACCCATCAAATAAGCATACTGTAAGTCTCTCAAACCATGCACATGGGAATTATTTTAGTTGAACTAATGAAGATTGACATTAAGATATTTATTGTGTTTTGATAATGCTTAAATTGATGAAATTGATACAGATTAATTTTAGGTTTATCAAAGAATGTAAAACAAGAAACGTGCATAAACGGATATTAGAGATCTCAAGTTGGGGCTTTGAATATAAAAGAAGAGGAAGCTTGGAAAATGAAGTTGGTACATACTTGATTCACATTCAAAAGAAAATAGATAAAATGAGGTATTTAATTGACATATTCTGAAGAAATAATAGAAGCAAGCCAAAAGTAAAGTATGAGACAGTGTGGCATTAAATGCTAATTGTTTTGAAATATTGGGAAATCATTTAATATTTAATCGACCAAAGAGAAGAATTAGTCGACTAAATGAAGATTCAAGTGTAACTAGTTGACTAAAATAATAAATTAGTTTACCAGTTGATTTATTTAGACATCTAGGTGATTGTGCTACTTTACCAAAGTGTATACTGCTTCAAAAAGGTGTCTGGCCAACTTGGGTCTCATAGAAGCAAATTAAAGTCTTATGTAAAAGACTCAGAAGCAAAAAAAGGAGTTGAACCAATGAGAGAGAATCAAGAACTAAGATAAGAGAGACAACTATTGTTCAATATTTACATTCATCTTCTTTGAGATAAATTCCAAGAGAAACAAAAAGCTCTTATCTTTGCTTGATCTTAAAGAGTGATAAACATCTATCTTGAGAGAAATTCTTTATGCTTAATAAATATTATTCTTGAAACAACCTATGGTTGTTTTATAATACATTGTAATTGGTATCAAGTGTTCTCACTTAGCTTGAAAGTGAAGTTGTAAGTTCACATTTAGCTTGAAAGTGTACAGAAGCTATAAAGTGAATGTATAAAGAGTTCTCATTGATCTAGAAAGTGACACTTAGTGAAGTAAGTAAAAATTCTTAGTAAATGTACTAAGGTAGTGAAGGTGGGCTGGTTATGCTAAACCATTATAAATCTCTCGTGTTTGTTTCTTGTTTTCATATCAACCAAGTGTTAGATAAATTTATGAAAAGAAGCCAAAAAATGGGCATACACAATTCAACCCCATTCTCATGTATTCAACAGTTTCAACCCATATAATGCCTTCTTCAATTTGCAGACTTTCCCAACAGTTTTTAAATTTGCAATGCTAAGAGGAATTTCCATATATGCATCTTCTTCTAGGTTTCCATCGAAAAAAAATTCTTCACATCTAATTGCTCTAGCTCCATCTTAAGTTGGTAGCACAAGATAAGAGAATTCAGATAGATTTTATTTTTTCCATAGGAACAAACATCTCTATGTAGTCAATGTTGTGTCTCTACAACAACCCTTCTGCCATGACTCGAGACTTTTTCCTACCGTTAGCCTTGACCATGAACAACCATTTGCATCCTACAATTTGTTTTCCTAGCAGCAATTCCATAATTTCCTAAGAAGTCAAAAATGCTCTATAGGATGGTGAAATATGAGTATACAATACAAATGTGGAGATAGGATGTTGTGTACAATTACGAACACCTTTTTTGATAGCAATAGGAACATCTAGGTAATTACATTTATAAGAAGTACAGTTCTCAAGAGGAGAAGTATAGAAAATACCTAAACTCGAGACCACATAAACTAAGGCAATCGGTTCCTCCATTTGTCAAGAATACCTTTGTAAATCAAGTCAATCCAATTTTCTAAAACCTTGCTCATTATTCTACTCGGTCCTAGATGACTCTTCTTACTTCTCACACTTCCTTCTCGAGCCATTTCAATACCAGTTGGCCCATCGTAACTTAGTTCTGACTATAATTCTCCCTCTATACATCAATATCCTCCTACATAAAGGTTCCTATTGTAAAATAAGTTTCATGCTCTCTATAGGGGATGGTAACATTTATATGCTTTTTGTGTGGCAGAATATCCCATAAAAATGCACTTTATAGATTAAAGATCAAGATCGCCTCTATTATTTCAATGTATAAAAAACACATCCAAAGAATTTAGGCTTCACAATGTAAGACTGATTATCCAACAGTAATTCTAGTAGTGATTTAAACTTTAAAATCTAAAGAGGCATTCTATTAATGAGGTCAGTAGCTATAAGCACGACATCCCTCAATATGATTTAAGCACATTCTCATTAAACATATGAGCTTTAGTAACCTTTAATATGTGCTTATTATTCCTTTTAAAAACTCCATTTTGACTTATTGTATACATACAAATCATTTGGTAAATTATTCCATGGTTGTCCAAATAGTTCCTGAAATTATGTTCCATGCATTATATATCATTATCAGTCTGCAAGATTTGAATGTTTGCATCAAATTAAGTTGCTGCCATTTTTTAAAACTATTGGAAACATGGGAACACTTTATTTTTAGTTTTCGTTAAGTAAGTCCATGTCATTTTGCTATAACAATCAATATATGTGACAAACCATCTATGTCTTGATAATGAAACTGTAAGACTTGGTCCCCAAACATCTAAGTGAATCAATATAAATGGCTTTGAAATTATTATTATAAATAGGAGAATAAGTTTTTTTTTTTGTGTTTAGCAAACTCACAAGCATCACACACCAAATCCTCAACAATACTTAGCTTAAATAAATCAGGATAAAGTTTTTTAACATAAAAACTAATGGGTGACCTAGTTTTTGATGTCGTTGAATCAATTGTTGATGAGGTTCTTTTCACCTAAAAATTATTCTTCAACTATTAACCTTATCAGTTGGTACAACCCATTCTCAGTGCTCATTTCATGTATGACTGATGCATCCTAACTCTAAGTGACAAAAACAATGCGCAAGTGTATGAAGTCAAGTAATATGGGGAGTAAACACTTAACCCAAATATCGAACCCTAAGGAAATAGCTGTATACCATGCAAGTTCTCGTTGCTTATTAAAAGTCCAATTGATTAAAGAGTTGATTTTTGAATTAAAACTAAACCACACGAATTTAAATGCGACTAATCTGAAATGCGAGAAATGTAAAGTGCAAATAACTAAAAACAGAGCAATGAAAACGTAAATTGCGCAAATGAAATTGATGTAATTAAAATGCAATCAAAATAAAGGCACGAAAGGTAAATCAAAATGAAATTTCATTAATTCAAGACATAAATGTAAAATCTAACAAGTAAAGTAAATATTCAAAATGTAAAACCACAACTAGACTACTCAAATCATCATTCAATGCATCAAAACACAAAAAAAAGTAGCAAAAACACAAAACCCTATCAAAGAAACATCAATATACAATTCGAATTCGAAAAAAAAACATTAAATGTGCATGAAATGTCAATGGAAGCATTGAAAACATAAATGGAAACCATCCTAAGTGAATCCAAGCAAAAACCCAATGTAAACCTGCAAGGAAAATGTAGATGAAAGTCAAAAAGCAATTAAAAACAGAATTGAAATGAAGAAATGTAAATTGAAAGCAATTGAAATGTAAAATCGAATGTGGAATTAAAATCTAACACTAAAAAAGCATGTAATCTAAGGAAAAACACATAGAATCCTCTAAGAACCTAAGGAACTAAACCTAAAATATGTTCTAAAACCTAAAACCTCATCCAAATCCCCTCCAATACTCTCAAAAAAACCTCTCTTATCACTAAGTGCATTGTTCCATTGCTCAACACAGTCGTGTTGAATTAAGCACAGGTCGTGCTCTGTGTTTTAATCAAATGGCATGATGTCAGCACGTGGAGCAGACACCTCGTGCTGAAATTAATTTAGCATGATCACCGTGTTAAGCTACACGACTCGTGTTGAACCTAAGAACTCAACACTATGGGCTTGCTCTCACAAATGGGCCGGGTTTGGAATTCTGTGGTCTTTATAATAGTCGACATAACCCATGCTAAGGCCTAAAAATGCAACGTGCAAGTGGACACAATCAAGTAGTATAAAACGAGCACTTTTCAGACTCGAATATCAAACCCTAGAGACAATAGAATTAAATTCAGTTTGTTTCTGATTAAATCTTGCAAAAATTGATTTGGTTTACTAAATCTATAATCGAGTAATTTATCAACAATCAAATTATAAAATAGTGTTTAAGGGTCAGAATGTTGGATCTTAACTTAATTGATTAATAAATTCATTTATCTCACTTGAACTAATTAAATTCAATTAAATGGGTGATTATTTTCCCTTATCTCTAAAGAGCAAATAACCACTTTAATGAAAATAATCTGCCTAGCTCTAGCGCAAGACTATTCGCAACCACTTAAATTAAATCCAATTCACCAATCCTAAAGCTAGCTGTAGTCGATAAAATTGGTCGTTCAAGTTCACCTAAACAAATATTAATCTAGCAATTCAAACCATTGATCCAAACATTCCTAACCTTAAACACTAAGGAAAAATTAGCTAAACATAATTAAATCAATACCCAACACATAATAAATAA
>CANYCX011436352.1:0-22789 GCA_948193385.1 Breynia disticha f. nivosa | reverse complement strand
GGTATATAATTAAGTGTGACTTTGTAAATTCTAAGTTTATAGCATTATCCTATACCCTGAATACATTAATAATTTGACATAAAATAATATTTAAATTTATTATTTTATGTTGAATGAAGTCGACCCTATGTGGTTATGTTGCTTACTGGGTTTTAAACTCATGCAATTTATTGCCTGTAACGCTCAGCAGGACTTTGAGACTATATTTTCGAGAAAAGGTGCAATTGCTCAGATTTTTGGAGTTTGTTGCGAATGGCTGAGGTGTGCTATCTGTTTTCCTTTGGATTAGGGTTTACAATGTACATGATTATGCACATTCTATGATATGTATTTTGTCGGGTTATTTTTGAAAATAGAATTGTTAGAATTCTTGTTTCATTAATAACCTAGAAACAGTTGTTGTAAAATTTTGTATACTTTTGTGTTTATAAAAGTTATGTTTGATTTTAATGTATATTCTTCTCCATTAATTATCTCGATTGTATATTATTTTTATTAAATCCAAAAACTTGATTCCCGGGTTTAGATATCATTTGTAGGAGGGAATTATACGCAGATGATATTTAAATTCGGGGGTCACAACATTAATGAACATGCATTCACACATTATTACATTTACATGGTTATGGGTCATTATGTATGTATGTATTATGGAATTGATGCAAATTGTGAATATTGTTGACTATGGTTATATGAGTTATGTTAATGGTAATGTACTTTGAAAGTTTGATTTGTGATGAGAGATTTTGGTTAAATATGTTATATGCCTTGGTGTGGTATATGTTGAATTGTTCTATGAAGGGTGTTTTAGAAGGTTTTAGTGTGAATGTGGAATGTAATGGAGAATGTTTGGAAATTGATTTGTGGTGTTTGAAAATGTGTTGTGTGAAATATGTTGAGTTTGACCGGATGAACAGGTGATTACGCGGTTTGGCCCCAAAGCACGCGGTGTGGGGTCGAGTCCGCGTATTATATTCTGACTCTGCGTTCCTACCTGTTCATCCGATCAAAATGTTTAGCGGAATTACGCGGGGTGAATCTAAGTCCGCGTAGTTTTGAACTGTCGCGCGTACTTTGTTCTGACTCCGCGTTCCTACCTGTTTGCCGGAATGAAATGTTTAGCCAAAGTACGCGGGGTGAGACTGAGACCGCATAGTTTTAAACCAAATCGCGTAGTTTGTGCTAACACCACATTCTTAACTGAGTCCGGTGTGAATTCTTTCTACAACACTACGCGGTTTGGGGGCGAGTCCGCGTACTTATGTACCACAACGCGTAGTAATGAACGACCCCGCGTTCTCACCTGTGACCAGCTTAAAAGTTGGCAAATGTTGTTCTTTGGTATGGATTCGAGTGTTATTTTATGAGTGCTATGTCTATAATCTTATTCTATACCATTAACATGTTCATAATTCGAATTTAAAGAATACTTGAAATTATTATTTGATATTGAATGAAGTCGACCATTTATGGTTATTTTACTTACTGAGTTTATAACTCACGCAATTATTGCCTGCAACGCTCGGCAGGAATTCGAGAACTTACATTTTGGGTCGAGACGGTGTACTATTGCTCAGATTTTGGAGATTTCATAGAGACGGAGCGAGGTGTGCTGTGCACTTATTTTGACTAGGATTTGAGTTTGAGTATATTTACATGACAATGCATACATTCAGTCACTTGAAATTTTGTCGGGTTATTATTGAAAAGAGAATCATTAAGATTCTTATTTCTTTCATAACCTGGAACCCTTTTGTAAATATATTTATGAAAATGAGTTGGTATCCTATGTCCTTCAAATTTTTATTTCTTAATTATTTATCTTATATTATTAAATCAAAAACATGATTTCCAAGTTCAAGTATCACTTGCAGGAGGGAAGTTTATACGTGAGTGATGTTTGAATTCGGGGGTCACACCCGGTGTAGCATGTTTTATATACTACGCGATGTATAATTTTTTGTTCACAAAGAACCATAAAGACTCCCTCTTTCTTTATTTACTCACAAAGAGTCTTTCATATGTTTATGCTAACAAAGAGCCACTGACATTTTATTTATTCCCTAGGAGTTTCCACATGCATGACTGTAAAGTGCATACTTATGCAACCAACCATGTATCCATAATCTGTTCATACTATGCTTTACAACCAAATGTTGAATACAATTATCAACTCATCTCAACTCAATCAACAATTCATCAAGCATAGTTCGCATATATATATAAGCACAATATCATCCATCAAATTTACTTCCAACCTCATACACCAACACAACAACATACCCTTTTATATACAACATCCACAAATCCCATCAATCAACCATTCCACAAACCATACATCACAAGAATTTCCACATAACAACCATCATCATTCATACTCAATTTGCACCAATCATTCTAGATTCATAAACAATTCCAACATCAAATCAATCCATCAACAATCTGAAACTATTATTCACAACGTACAAACCACCAAGGATGGCTGCATTCGAGCTACTGACCGTTCCAACCGCGCCTACCGGCCTCTCGGGGAACCACGTTCGCCCTGATTAGGTCCTCCTAATCACAATTTAAAGATTATATTAATTTCATATATATGTATACCAATTTTCTAGACGATAAATGAACGATGTTATGGAATTTATATATATTTGTTTATCATAATTTCTCCTTTCATTTCTCTTTCCTCATTAACTACTCTCACCTACCCTTCACTTAATCCAATTCTTCTTTTATTACCAAGCATCTCCAACACACTCAATAAACTCATGGAGGTATAATTCTACGATTCTTACTATCCGATACATAATCTATACTCGATTTCTCCTGATCCCCTTTCTGAAATCCTAAAATATTTTCCTTATTCATTCATTACTCATCCATCATTAAGGACCCAATTAAATTTTCCATAAATTACACCTCACTAGAGTCCATAGAAACCTACCCTAGCAACGAAACTTCAAAACGAACCTAAGGCTAGAAAACCCAATCACGTCACTTTTACCCTTCTGTCTTAAAACACCAATTTAAAGTACCAAAACGATGAATTAACACCAACAATAAGTACTAATGGTTACTAAACATCTTAAGCTTTCCAACAAGCCATATTTCACTCAAATCGGAGCTTGAATGAATGAAATATCGTGTGGAAAAGTCAGGGCATAAACAAAAACGTGATTTAATGATTTCAATTCGAAGAAACTTGCCGATTCAACATCTCTATTGGATCCTACAACTCCCAAACACCAAGATTCGATGAGGATCGACTTGGTTCGGGTTTTCGAAATTTGGTTCGAGTTTTTGGAATGAAAACGTGGATGAAGGAGCGGTGCAGAGAGAGATAGGAACAAAATACTATATATATGCTCGGTAAGGATGGTTTTACCCTCAGCACTACAAAGTTATCTTCCTTTCGATTTTCTCTCTCCCGCTTGAACTAACATCAATAAATTTTTAATCTACAAAACGTCTTACACTCCCCACTGATTATTAATTAAAATACCCTTGCGAAAAAATTATTCATACTTTTATTAAATATTCTATTAAATTTTTAAATTAAACGTAAAATGGAGGGCGCTACAGTTCCCACTCTCTGATTGCCTTAATCTTGGAGAGGTCAGGTTGAATCCTGTGACGAGATATCATGTGCCAAGAAAACCACCTGTTTGGTCCAAAACTCACAAATTTTGAACTTAGCATACAACTATTTCTCTTTCAGAACTTGCGAACCCACTCTCAACTAATCTTTGTTCTCCTCTCTTTTCAAGAGTAAATTCGAATATTGTTGAAGAACAAGACCATAAAACAATCAAAATATGGATGGAATACACAATTCATCAATGCCATAAATGCAACTGAGGTCTTTAGTGAGTCCAAAAGCATGACAGTGAACTCAAAATGCCCACACATAGTTTGAAATGCCCTTTTGATATTAAAATCTCATCTACCTTCAACTACCAATATCCTGATCTCAAGTCAATTTTTGAGAACACCGTCACTGCTCTCAGTCAGTCTAACAGATTATTAATTTAGGGTAGGTGTATTTATTCTTCATTATTAACTTGTTTAGTTGATGATAATCTATACATAATCTCATACTCCCATATTTCTTCTTCACAAACAGGATGGAGGCTCCCCAGGAGACACACTGGGCCTGATGAAACCTTTGTCTAGTAGTTCCTTCAATTGTCTCTTCAATTCTTTCAAATCAACCGATGCCATGGGATACGATGTAATATATGTTTTTGTTTCTCCTGATATGGTTTAATACGAAACTCTATCTCTCATAGGGGTGATACCCCTAGAAAATCTTGAAAAATAAGTCGGGGAACTCATTGACTACTTCTGTTGCAACTAGACCCGTTGTGGTAACATTGAGGTCTATCATGCACCGGTACAATTTTTTACTCACCCACCATTATCACTTTTTCCCCTCCTACTTCGACTCTTAGTTCTTTAATAAAATATTATACCACCGCATAATTCTTGGATAGCTAGTCCATGCCCAAAACCACATCGAAATGATGCAACTCAATAACTACTATGTCTATCATCCACTCTTGTTCCAATACCTATATCACAAGACCTAATGACATTGCTCACCACAAAGACATTCTCCACTGATATAGACACAACTATGGAATACCCTATGGTTTTACTTGCCCCTTTTATCTTTGTTGCAAATTCTTTGTTTTTAAAGGAGAAACTCACCCTAGATCAATTAGGGTAAAAACACAAAAACTAAGTATAGAGATAGTACCAGTAATGATGTTTGGTTGGTCTGCCACTTCTTCTTTGGTCATGACATATACCCTGACCTGTGGTTTGGCTATAGCCAGCAGCTGCGACCCCCTTAGAAGTGTCACGTGCGGATCCAATATGTTCTTGTTAGCCTCTGCTCATGGTGGCCTAATTACCTACCACACTGCTATGTGCTACTGGCACATCCAACTGCTCATCCCTCTATGTCTGGTAGCACATCCTTGCATGTGTCCCTCTCTATTGCAGTAAAACACTCACTTTTTATGGATCAACTCAAACTAAACATAGAAGGAATCAAACACACTTAATCATTCATAAGCTACAACATATTTCCCGTTTCCTATTTAACCATATAAATCACATTAGTTTAGGTCCTTTTGCCTTTTATTTACGATCCAATTGCTCCACTAAAACGTTAAAAATTATTTCTTCTTTTTCATTCACACATTTCAATGAATCAATTCCACATTTCTTATAACACCATACATATATAATGTAAATGATGCAATATGTGTAAAACATGAATGCGGTAACTATGAGCCCTTTACTACTTTTTTAAAATTGAGCCTTTCACTCTTTATTTAAGATATTAAGCCACTTGCTGCTTTTTAGTTTCATTTTTTAGTCCATAGCTCCATTTCAATGTACGAGCCATTTGCTCCACAATGTCAATGAGACCTTTGCTCCTTATGATCCTATGACCCCCTTGCTCCTCGACGTGCCTATGAGCGCTTTGCTCCTCTAATGCAGCATGCATTATGATTCCATGACTATGAAATGCACATATATTACAATGATTATCTTACTCTCCAATATAAGACTCGTGTCACTTCATTTCCCTATCTTTTAACTTTGACCATTATAAGACGAAACAAACAAAATTTCCTCACATATCATCCTTCAAACATAGTCCAATATATCACAAATATAGGAAATTCATCCCCTACATGCTAAACACATAATGCATATTCATATACACATAGTTTAACAAAGATACATTATGAAACTTACACCAACATGCTATTACTTAATTTCCTATTCTTAACCATGCATTATAAACTATATAGTTAAATAAAGGTAAGAGCACACACACTCACCTTGATTTCGCACTAAGTCCAGCCCTTCGGTAATTGCTCGGGAGCTTTCTCATTCTTGGATACTTTAAATTAATTTCACAAAGTTACATTAGTACTTCAACCATTATTTTTATATTATTATGAATTTCTTTCCTAATATTAATTATTTGTCCTATTCTTCCCAAACACTAACAAAACCCCAATTACTCCCATTTTCCTTCCCTTTAATCTCCCAAGTCACCTCATAAGAAAAACTCTTCACATCTATGCCCTTGTGTTAAAATAAGCTCTCAAACCCTAGCTCAAACATCCTACTAACCATGTCACCCAACCATTTCTAATGCATATTATGAAATTAAAAATTAATATGAAATTAAAAATCAAAGCTCAAAGACTTACCTTTAAATTGAGGATTTTTGGGTTAGAATTTAGGAATTGATCCTTAATGCAAATAGGGTTCTTATGATGCATAATGGTTAGTGTTTTAGGGCTTTTGGATGGTTTAATTTGAAACATTCTTTTTTTCTCGACATTAGGGTGAAGTACCCGTGGTTAGGGTTACTACGCATGGCTGTGAGCACAACATGTGGTTCCAGACCAACTGTGCGTGTTAGTGTAAGCCTTAACCCAATACATTGTTCATAATTTTTATTATTGAGTAATAAAATTATGATGCATTATTTTATCACTTCATGTATTGACATGTGGTATATGTTTGATAAAATATCCAAGAATATTAGTTAACCACTTGAGGTATCTAGGTTGAGGACCTAGGTACTAGAACTTGGAAGTTATGAGATTAACATTCTAAATATCCCTAGTCACTTATTTCTATGGGAATAGAAATGAATTAAGACTAGTATGTATTTTGTAGGTGATCATGTTCTACGGGTCACAGATATTTGTGATATCTTACAAAGTGCATAGGTACAATGTAGAGCATTGTATTTGGAGAGCGATCACTATTTGTAATGTCAAATATTATCCTTAGACTGAAAATCACTATGTCTCTTGTTGTGATTTCTAGTGTACTTTGACATATGCCTAATGTGGTCATAAAAGGTTAAATAGTATGGGTATGATTGGATATACAAAGAATCATAAGTAAGAGCAGGAGTGAAGTGAAGGCATTGACCCTCTCAATGACAGAAGATATCACTTGCCACTTGATAGACAAGATTGGGAAGAGTGTGGTCGTACCCGAATGAAATGATTAAGTCATTTATTCGAATTTATCAATTTTGTCATAGAGATCAAGAAAAGTGATTTAGCACTAAATAAGGGTGTTAGTGACATGCCTTATGCTAATCGAGATATTGGAGGTTAAGGGATGTAATTGGATTGTAGTAGGGATGTTGACACCGCTCGTTAGCTATTTAATTTAGGGTGATCATAGTGCCTTACTAGAGACAGCCTATGATTTATGAGTTATTTAACTCATTGCATTTATTGAATAGTCCTACAGATCGCACATGGATGACAGAAAACCTGAAGGGTATTTTTGGTTTTTCCCCTTAGGTCAAAATTCGGCTAATAGCAGGATCTGGCATTTGGGCTAATTTTGGTAATTGGGCCAACATGGATGAGAAATAATATTTCTCACATGATTTTAAGACAAAGATTAATTATTAAATATGATGTCTTAAGTGGAAATGTGTAAGAAAATAAGAGAGAAAATTTAGGAAGCTGGTGAAGCTAATTTTTCAAATTCCTTTTTAACCTGATAAACAATAATTTTTTCATAATAATAATAAATCAGAGTAAAATCAAAGATAAATAAGAGGAGAGAGAAAATGAAATAGATATTTCATAAACAAATCTAGCCCAAACATCAATAACATAAAAATATTTTACAGCGGAAACGGATACAAGTTTGAAAACATTTCAAACTCAAAATAAGAATATTTACAAAATAAGAACAAAAATATACAATGTCAAAAATGGAAGAACACAAAACAGCTGAATGGAGCTCGACCTCTAACAACAGCTATTTGGCGTAAAGATCACTGTAGCTCTGATCCAGTAGCAGCTATCTGCGTCCTGCGCATCATTTAGACACATAAACAAAGGTGAGTATATTTTACAATACTCAGAAAGCATCTCACACTATAATTGATTCGTATAGGTTAAATGAGCGTAAGCACAATCAATATCCCGACTTGAGATATGATTCTCCTCTAACCTAATAAAAAAAATCAATCATTTGTACACTTTTCATATTCATACATAAGTCATACATTCTATCCATATCGACTCGAAATCATTTCCAAACATTATCATATAATCGAAACATTCCCATCTCGAATCATCATAATGAAATCTCATTTTCATTTATTGTAAGAATCAGAATGCGAATGAAACATCAGTAGCAATAATCAATATTCATAAGAATAGCACAATTATGAACACAAGCATCAAATTTCTTAAAGCATTCATAATCAATAACACTAATCAAATATGTTATGAATGAATGCGAAATCAAATGCATGTGAATGCTATACAATCACATGCGAATGTCTGCCCCGAGGTCTTTTTTTCTTTTTCTTTTCTTTTTCTTTTCATTTTTCCCTCATTCCCAGACGGCATCGTACCCAGTACCGAATCAAGATCTCTCTCAGAATCATAGGTCCCAGACCGGCATCGAGCTCTCGCCCAAAATCATCAGGCCCAGCCTTTATCTCATATCTCAGTGTCACAAAATAATAAAACACAATGAATGATCAATGCATTCACTCGACAATATCTCAATCACGTATGTTCAACATTTCATTATAGGCATTTCTACTTAAATAGAATCGGCCTAAAACATAATACGAATCAATATGTAAGCGTAAGAACACTTACCTCTAAACAAAGCAAAATCAACAAGCAAACACAGCTCCTGTATGTCATTCATAACATACAAGGGATTAGCTTAACATTCAAGAATCAAAACAAGCATTATAAACTTTAAATCAACCATTTATCATCTTTTACTTATAACTTAACTATACCAAACTCCATCCATTTAAGAATTCTTCTTCCAAAACTCATTCTATGATCATTTAAGTTCTAAGTCATTCAATACATATAATTCCAGCATCAATATCAATTTAAACATAAGAATTCAACACCATTCTATTTTCCAGCATCAACCATTTGTAAACCTTAAACAAACCCTAAGTTCTCCACTCTTTTCATCAACCTTTCTTCCTCCAAAACTATTCTAACACTTCCTTCATATGCAAGCCATCAATCTCAGTTCATATTCATCATTTTCAGTAAGCAAAACATTCATTAAATTCTATACAATTCTGTAAATATCAACTTCTCAACCATAAGTAAACCTTCATCCATCTTACCTTCAACTTATGATGATAAATTGAAAAAGAAATCAACCAAAAACACTTTCCTTGCTTCATTTCACTTCTCCCTGCTCTTTTCCTTTCCTTTTGGTCTGAAATGAAAGTGGGTAAATGAAGGTGAATCTTTGATTCTCGAACCATCGTAACTTATATTTTTTCAGCCAAACCGCGATCCACGTGTGGTGGAATGTGAAGTACACGTGGTCAGCACGACTCCGCGTACTTTGCCTTCCACAACGTGTACTTCCAATTTCAGCGTTTTTCTGATTTTCTTCGACTATTTTGTGTCAACCTTATATCGACCTTCGATCAACCTTTATATATTGAAGTTTAAACATTTATAAATCATAATTTACGACTAAAAGCTCCTAGAATATTACAAAGCTAGTCGTAAATTAAGACAAGATTAATATGGAATAAATTAAAAGAATAAAATCTTTTAATTATCCATATGTGAATCACGACATTGAGGGTGGTTTTTA
This sequence comes from Breynia disticha f. nivosa, assembly GCA_948193385.1. NCBI lineage: Eukaryota > Viridiplantae > Streptophyta > Magnoliopsida > Malpighiales > Phyllanthaceae > Breynia > Breynia disticha. Next base: position 13,126 of record CANYCX011436352.1, on the reverse strand, counting down.
AGAAGACATTTATTTTAAATAAATACTTAACAGAGACCTAATAGGATTAGGATTGTTAAGTGGTTTTATGAAACAAAATTCTTATCTTTAAAAAGAGTAGAAACATTAGTTTTTCAAGAGAGTGAGCTGCCCCCTCATACACCCTCCATAGCTGTGAGCCTTCCACCTAAATTATGAGAGATTTAGGTTTTTTTCTAAGAGAGAGAAAGTGAGATTAAGTGGCTGGTCTATTGGGTGATCAACGTGGTGCTCATCATCTCACAGTTTCCTCATCCAATTCTTAAAAAAGGTGAATCGTTTATACTCTTTTATGCTAGAACACGTTCTGTTTAATCCGTACGTTAGTGTTGTAGGGAATCACGTTTGGGGCTCTAACTCGGTGTCAAAAAGGTCGTCTTGGAGTATTCTAAGATGGTAGTTAACTGTTCTTGGCAAAGAACTCACACGGCCTAAGAAAGAAATGTAAGAAAGGAATGTTCTTTAGTCAAAGATTTAATCTTTATGGTACCTAGTTATCACTTTTATGTATACATGTGTTAAGCACAATTTTTTATGTGAATTTTGGGCTGTTCTTGATGTATTTTGAGTGTATTTCCGCTGCATTAGTTATTAGATAATGTCAAAAAACCCAACAGTTGTATCAGAGCGGTCATCATAATCGATTAATGCATACTTGAACAAATCGGTGAGCTAGTTTGTTAAAATTTGGGGCTGAACGATTTGGGCAGTAAATTAGGGTTTATATCTGAGTTAAAACAGTAGATTTTATTTAATTTTAATCTTAATTACTACTGGCCATGTGTGAGTATGTTCATTATTTCATAAAATTCGAAACTAGGTACATAATTTGATGTTTTAACATTATTTTGACATAGTTGAAATCAAATATGCCTAAAAGTGATTTTATGAAATTAGGAGGGGTTGATCTATTGTAGAACACGTGAATTAGGGTTTAGGATCACTGTTCATTATTTTTATTTTTGACCTAAAATAATAAAATTCTGAAACTAGGTGGTTTTTAGAAGAATTAATGAACTAGTTGGACTAGTTTAATTCTTAGCAATCTAAAAAGACATAAAAATGGATTTTTGAAAATTTAGGGACTACAATAAAATTTGGCAGTGGAAATTTCATTTATGAAATTTTAGATTATGCATTTACTTTTTTGTGTTATTAATTGCATTCATATAATTTTACACTTATTTTGATATTTGTGAAAATGTAAAAGAGAAGTTGAGTCATTATTACTTTTGCCACAAAATATATCGCTGTTGTTATTGTGGGCTTGAGTACATTCATTCAATGAATGATTTTTTGGCTTGGCCCTAGCCCATCACTAGGTTAACTCAAAGAGCCCAAAGGTACAATTTCTCTTAACAGCTTGGGCTTAAAAACTTAAAATGGATTTGCCATGTTTAGGGTCGCATTTCATCTTGTTTGAGCATGTGGGACTTGAACCCAGTTATGTGTTAGAAAAAACGTGTATATGATGAATGGATTGCATGGTGCATTCATGGGCCTATTTTAATTTGCGTTGTAAAGGCCTTATGAGCCTATTTATTTATTTGGATTTGTAAAGGCCTATTGAGCCTATTTTATCAAGGTCTAGGTCTTATATAACCTCTATACTCAATATATGTTGGGGTATGTTTACCTTTCATCTTATTTCTACTGGATTCTAGTGTGTACATTTCCCTCTTATGTTTCCCCCTTTTCATTATCATCTTTTAAAATATCTTCAACTCTTATGATGGTATCCTATAAATCTGTATAGTTTCTCATGTTTATTTGTTAATCTTCCTTCAAATTTTATCGTTAAACCCGTCTTCAATCCTTTTACATTTCTCTCTTTCTGTAGGAAAAATATGAGATGTATAGTAAGATAATTGAGTAAATTTCACTTCATACTCTTCTACCATCATATTACCTTATTTTAATGCAAGAACTTCTTTCTTTTAGGCATGTTTATGCACTTTCTGCATGTACTTCCTCCTAAATTCCCTTAAAAAGTCATCCTATGTAAGTACAAGAGCAAACACCATAATATTAAGAATAATCTCCCACCAATTATAAGTTTCACCTTGTAGTAAAGATACTAAAAAGTCTAATCAATCCTCTAGAATAACCCACATCATATTTAATACTCTCTCTGTTCTTTTCAACCATGTTTTAGCTATTGCCAGATATAATTGTCCCAAGAAATTCTATTACCCCAATTTCTTTTAATGTTTAAAATTCTTTGACCTCTATTGGTATAGACTCATAGGTGCATCTCTGATAGAAAGATAATACTAAAGATACACTGAATCATATGGTTTGTGATAAGATGGAGCATCTGACATCTTTATTATCTCATGTGGATCTACTGCTCATTCTCTCTCTTTTGAATGGTGTTGCAGTCACATGTGTTCTATATGTGAGAATGAAAATAATTTAAAACACATTTCACACAATACAAACACATATCCATATCATGAATCACACATATTCTTATTCTCTAGTGATCATATCTCTTCTTTGATACCAAAATTATAATACCCTAATTTACTTACATTTATTAATCATATGTTTATCATTTTCATTTAACTAATAAACCTTTCTTATATAATTATCCTTATTATAAAAATCCTAAAAATTGAAAATTTTTTATTCATTTTCATAGTTATAGTATTTATACTATTTAGTTACCATTAATACACTGTATGTAAACCTTTTTCTTTTTAACATGGTTATAACATGGCCTTAAAAACAACATAAAACACAACCCTTGTTAGTGTAACACGTCCCATAGGCACGACCCCGTGTTAGACTAGTACACCCCCTATTTTATTATAACACCTTAATCTTATTATACTTTTAACATATAATACCTATATTTTTAAAACTTTCTTATTCAATTGTTTTCTATTCATTTTTAGTTTACTTGTTAACTATTTATAGACCATTTATACGTCTTTTAATTGTAAATACAGCCTCTAACATGGTATGTGCAGTGTAACATAACCCATGGGCACGATAGCCATATTACACTTGCACGATCCATGTGTTATCTATATACGTCTCCCGTGTACATAGCACATCCAGTTAATTTACACGACCCCTGTTGAATAATCTGATCATGAAATCATAATGTAGAATGATTACAAAGTTTTATGTACAATCTGTGTTGAGTACTTAATCAATTTTAATGAGTATATATTACACAATAAGCAAATCCTTAATATACAACCTAGGACATATATGAATGATCACCCTACTATCAACCTATCATAATTCTATTCATATAATAACCTTTAGCTTTAATAATAACCAAAAACTTTCTGAGTAATCAGTAAATAACTTCAATAACTAACTCATATCATTTTGAACAATTAACATTTAAGCTTATGATATCTTATAGCCTCTACATATAGCATATACGTTTATCTATATTCTTTTGAATTCCTTTTTTCTTCATATATAATCATTTAAATTCATTTGTATTCACTTGAATTCACTTTTTTCATGTACATATGCACTCGTTTGTAATCTCTCATACATTTACATTCATATACACATTTGTACATTTTCATTCATGTGTACATTTGTATTTTTGCATTTATTTTTGCCTTTATACATTTGCATTCTTTTCCATATTTATTTCCACTTGTATACATTTGTATTCATTTGAACGTGTGCATTCATTTGCATTCATTTGTATGCATGTATACATTTTTTCCATCTGTCCTGTACATATTTTCAATCATCATCTACATTTATCCGTACTATATCCCGTACACAATCCAATCCTCATCTACATTTTCATATTTCCACACATCTCCTTTGTCCTTCTTATAAAAATAACCATATATTTTATTTGTACATTCATATGAATAATGATTTTATAATCATTTTTATACTTTGATTTCATATCATTTGTCTTGTATTTTAAATTATCCTTTGCATGTATAATCATTTTAAATATTTCTTTGCTTTTGCATTCATCTCTTCAATCACATATGCAGTATGCTTCCATTCATTGTGCAAATAAAATTATCTTTTGTGTAATTAACATGTATACATTTTCAATCTCAATATATCAATAGCATATAAACAATCATCACAGAAAAGTACTTCAAGTTTAAGCATTGTGGAAAAGGTGCAACCCTGGCACACCACATCAATAGTCTGACACTTTAGCAATTCTAACAATCTTATATATTTCAACAATAATCATATGACCACATAAATCAATGGTGCATATTCTTTGATTATCTTTTCTTTAAGTGATAACACATATAACCGTATGTAAAAGTGAGTTTAGATTACTCACTTATTTAGTCATAATATTCGAAGTTCCTCACGACCTCGATCATTGTACCATTATCAAAATAATTATCATATTTATCAAAAAATAGTTTCCATAACTCAATATTATTCTTGATACAACTATATATCACGCATATGTACATAAAAATACTACTCTTTATCTTATGCAATCTATCATTTATTTGCTAAAAAATCCTAATTATCAATCCTTCATAAAGTTACAAAAATTTAAGATTAAAACTTAAGTAATCAATAACTTTTTCTTACTTCCATTATCCTCTATTCTTTTCCACAATGTTTCTCCTTCCCTCTTTAATTTCTTCATCAAAATTTGATGAAAATTTGTTGATAAAAAATCTATCTTCTTTCCTTTCTTACTGATTATCTCATCTCTCTACTTCTTTCTCGATTTCTTTCCCTGTTTCTCTGTGTAAAAATGAGTTTGCAACGTTTTATATTTCTGTTTTATTGACCATGTCGTAACGAAGCACGACCATAATAACCTTGTCATGTCATCGTTTAGCAAAATACCACCAGCTCTTATATTTCCAATGTTAATGTATTTTGTACAATGCAACATAGCCATGCCATCTTGCAACATGGCTCGTGTTCACCACACAATAATCGTGCAAATTACCACAACCACCGTGTTGTATCACTATACATTGAAAATACAACACGCCTACTGTGTTAGGTAACACACTCACCGTGTTGACTATACTAAACACATTTCCTATTTGTAGCAATCTTCTATTACTACCTATCCCTTTTACTTTGATTTCATATGATTATACATGTGTATTCATATAACTTGAGCAATATTTACAGTATGCATTAAGTTTACATTTGGTTTACTTTTGATTTCAAGTCTATTTTTCCAATCATAAGTAATTAGGATAGTGATGTGATATTTATATGCAACACGATGCTTGCGTTAGTTGGAAAAAACTTGTGTTGTACCTTTTGTAACTATTTTGTGTACCTGAAATCAACCATTAAATAGCTAAACCACCTTTTTTAATCTCATTCTCTATCATTAAAAATAATCATCAAACAATACCTCAATAATTAATAACCACTAATAATAAAATACCATTATGCCATCACAACAAGTCTCACACAATATATATAAACCTATATATATATATGTGTGCATATAAATGTCTAGAGTGATAAGAGAGTGATGGAGCTGGAACTATCCCACTTACTGATAAGTCTCAAAAGGCTATTATGTATCTTTTGTACTTGAAACCAATATTTGTAGATTTTTATAAGTTGTGAACTCAGTGAATAATCGTTTAAAAATGACATAACAATATCACATATACCTTATAAATCATTTAACATATGAACGTATAAAACATATAACTATATTCATCATATTTGTATGTTTAAAATATCCAACTGTTGTCTACTAAATCTAGCTATTCTATACATTTTCCTAAACACATTTCCAACTATCCTTTACAAATTCAACAATTGTCTACATATCAACCTCCCATTTCAGTACACACATAACATATGATCATATTTTCAACATATTTCATATTGCTTCCATGTATATACATTATAACATTAATGATTTCATATTATTCATATAGTATATAAATATTTATATAAATGTAATTAAGTGAGTTAGATTGCTCACCTACTTAATAAAGGTACTCAGAGTTTCCCAGACTTCGATCATGATCTGCTCGTCTAGTCTATCGTCCTATGCATATCAAACAATCATCCTATAACACCTTATTCATATGTAATATTGTTCATTATCATATTTTATGCATATTTATGCAAGTTTTTCAATTATCTTCCCAACCTACATTTCTTTCCTATTAATCCTAATTACAAATTATTTATTAAAATTTGAAATCTTTACAAAATCTAAAATTCATAACTTGTTCTTACTTACCTTAGATATACTTGATTATTTCCTCCTCAATTTCTCAACTCCTTTTTTTCCCTTATGCTTTTGAATGGTTGAATTAAATAAAAGTTGATAGATGGAGCTTCCAGATGGTGTGTTAGCATCTTTATCTTTTTCTTTTGTATTTTCTAGATTAATTGAAGTAGCAATATTTTATTGTTAAGTTTCTACTACTTCTACTTTTATGTTTTACACATTTTCGGACAGTACGACACAACTGTGTTGCTTTATAACACGACCTATGATAGGACACACAACCACCTTATTATACACCACGGTCATTGTGCTCATTAATTCCCAACAATATGCCCATTGTGTTACACACAACAGTCTTACTCTTACTTTTCTAGCAACACATCCACCATGTTTAATAGCACGCCCGACATGTTAACATCATAATTTCACATATGAAACTGAGAATGAACACTTGATAAATCAAGATTTAACATCGAGAAGTAAGACTAATAAGGCTACTATGATTATTTGGATAAAATCACAATATAGACTTGCTGGCACGAATAGAGAGTTGGACTGCAATTCTTTTCGGATACGAATGAGGATGGTGCACATCGCTTTAACTAGAGCCATTACACCTAAAATGGACACTCAAAGTATTTTACTAGGCATAGACTCAGAGGTGATGTATCATGTCTTGATAAATAATGCAGTAAACTTATGCTTTATTGTGATGTCCTATATGATAAGTAAGAGAAAGTTTATGTTCTAAGATGGATATAGGAAGCAAAATAGGGAAAGAAAAGCTGGTATTCTATTAGGTGCTATTTTGACAAATATATTTGATTAGTGTGGTGTTGACATAAGTGGATCTAGAGAAACCAAAGTTATATAGTAGTCAGATTGTTAGAGATTCCTTTTTTAGGACTATGAAGTATTATAGGACCATAGATGAGAGTTAGGTCTTCTATAGGTTCATAGTTTCCAGTACATTACTTGAGGGTGGATCTACGTACCTTATCATTGGTCTTGCAACTCCTCCTCCTCCTCGACCTATAACATCATATTGTGGGGAAGGACGTTCTACTGCTGCACTGACATCACCTACTATTCCACTCATTTTTACAACACCATCTCTAGTCTAAGGTTCTACTACTTATGCCCATATTGACCAATTATTCTAGAGAGATTATCAACTTTGAAGAGAGAGATTGCCTATAATCAAAAAACATTGAATTATTTGGTTGGCCCGATGAAGACATTTACAAATAAGATGGGATGTACTTTGTACGATACCATTACAACATCATCTCCAACACTTAGGGGTGATGATACAATTAGAGAATCTACATCGAATGCAAGGATTGATGAAACTTTTGGAGAGTCATCACAACATTTATGGTTGACGAGCAGGTTAGAGACTCTTTATATGCTTTTAGATTGGATGACACAAACTTAGATTCATGTCCATCTACTTACCATCAATGTTCACAACCTTTACCATGATCACTCCTATTTTTCTATTTGACCATGATTGCATCTTAGCATATTTTTTTTATGTATTTGTTACTCATATTTTGACATTTTGATCATGTCTCTTTTATGTTTACTTAGATTATGATGTTTATTATTCCATGACTTTATGCTTTAACATTTAGTACTTTTGATTGTATATATATATATCCTTCTATATGCACTGTTGACCTTAATTTTTTTTATAAGAAGAGAGTCTTAACTTATGGGGAAGCTGTACTTTTCATTTGATCAATGATAAAAAGGGGGAGAAAAAAATTGAGAGATTAAAAGTTTAAGAGGGAGAAAGAATTCAAACATAGATTAAAAGTAAAATAAATGACTAAAAGAGAGAAACTTTCAATAACATAACATATGACAATGAAAAAAGGAGAGAGAATAACTTGAGATATTATAATATCAAAGTATAAGTTGGTTATCAAGAAGAAATAGAGAAAACTTGGTTAGTGACAAAAAGGGATAGGTTATTAAGAAGAAATAGAGAAAACCTAGTTAATAACAAAAAGGGGGAGTAATCTTGTTTGATCTAAGACTTTAAGATTTTGATTTTGATTTGGTCAAATTTGGTGCTCATGATTCTTGTTTGATCTAAGAATTTGAGTTTAATATTGTTTGATTCGAGACTTTGAGATTTTAATTTGATTATATTTCATGTTCATGATGTTTATTTCTTATATTTAATGACTTTAACTGCCATTGTGACAAGACTTTAATTTCTTTATCAAATTAAATCATTTGCTTGTCTTTATGTATGTTTGATAATCTTTAATCTCTTTTTAAGAGTTTTGTCATTATCAAAAAGGGGAATATTGGGGATCAAGGGTTATCAACATTTTAGTCCCTAACTTAGTTTTGATAATGTGCCAACTTATAAAAGTAATAAAGATTGATTTTGCAAATTGAGTATTTAAGGCTGCACAAACGTAACGTATGCTTTATGTCATGATTAATGTAAATTATTCATAAAGAAACATATAATTGAGGAAATCCAGATAAGTCATGTTACTAAATAGTAAAGTACGTTAGTGTGAATCTTAATGTACGTTAGAGTCTGATAACTCACGTTTGGGAGTTCCAAATTTGATTCTACCTCAAAATACCAAAATTGGTTAACAGACGTTAGGGTAAGTTAACGTATTTTATTTTGGAATTTAATGTGTGTGTTATGTGAAGATTACTTGCATAATAAATCTCATCTAAGTATACTGGATTGATTGACACAAGGCATGGAACTTGCGTAACAAAGCACAGTGAACGTGCTTTAGAGGAAGTTGCAATCACACGCTAACAATATTAATGTACGTTATTTAGAAGACAAATGTATGTTATTAAGTATGACATAACACCAAACGCAGAAGTATTTTGAATTCAAATGGAAGTATTATGTGTCTAACGACTCAAAACTCAAATGGGGAGTATATATACCTAGGTTTCGAAGCTGGAAACTAGTGAACAATATAAGAAAATTAGATAATATGATTAGAAAATATCCATATACTCCATTGCAACATTTTACAAGTTTTGAATCAAGAATTGAGTTTTACCCCAATGCTTAATACAAGTGAGTTCTTTAATTTATTATAGTTGTGTGGACTTAAATAAGTGACAGACTCATTGTATTATTTAGCAATTACTATTGTATAGAATGGATAAGTGGTATTAGAGTTCACACTTAGCTTGAAAGTGAAGTTGTTCAAGAGTTCCCATTTAGCTAGAAAGTGAAGTTATGCAAGAGTTCTCACTTATCTAGAAAGCGATTTGTAAAAGGAAAGAGATATAGTGAAAAAGGTTCAAAATCCTTAGTAGTAGTGATAAGGTAGTAGATGTGGGCAAGTTGGTGTCGAACCACTATAAATCCTTATATTCATTCTTCCTCCTTACTTGCTTTCTATGAAGTGTTTGTTTAAATTCCATAAAGAAACTATAAATTATTCATTGCAAGATTCGCCCTTCTTATGTATTCTACATGCATATTTTCAGTACTTCAAATTGTTCTTATATTTGGGCCTTTTGCAAGGAAAATAATATTAATAGGTAATTATTTAAGCCGTATTAGATCCAAAATAAATTTAGGGAAACAACAACCGTTATAGTGGATTTGATAAGTGTTTAATATATGCCAAAATGCATGGATAAATAAAGAAGGGTCTGAATGTGATTATCCCACTTTTTAGGCCATTATCTTTGATTTTTTGATTAAAAACATGGGGATAAATGAGAGACAAAATTTATGAATTAAAAAGTCAAATGGATTGGTTTTGGATTCCATATGCAAAGGATAAAACCTAGTTGACTAGTATTTTGTCTCACTTCACCTCATTCTTCTATAGTTGAATATGAGAGAGTTTTGGGTATATCTCTATTGGAAATCAAACATACTTTCTATTGTGTTTATTTTTAATGAAGCGAAATGAAACTCAAAAATAATTGAAAATCTAACTTCATGCAAGAACATTATATAGAGTATTAAGAGATAAGATTTAAAAATTTAAATTATGTTGATTACCGCTTATAGCGTGCTTTACAAAACTAAAAGCAACCACTAAGGACTGTCTTAGCAAGTAATTATACCAATCAAGGAGATGTCAATGGATTGCCTCCCCTATGTTCACACACGCACACACACAACTACCTAATGGACATTGTTAAGTGCTATCTTAATTAGATTCCTTTTTGTGTTTATTTTCTCAGGGAATTGAAGAACACATATAGAGTCTTATATTTCAAGGTGATGGACGACACACGGCTAGAGATGAGAGAAAATATATCTCACTCACTCTCTCATTTGACGGCTAGGGTTAGGAGTAGACTTTTAAGGTTGAAAATCAAATATTATCTCTTTATTAGTTGGTAGGCAATTCTGTGGAGTGTATTTGTGACCCCTAAATTCGACTGCCACTCTTTTGCATATAAGCTTATTTTTCCCAAGTGGCACCTGGATTTGGAAGTCATAAATTTTTATGGAATAATAACACAAAATCAACGAGTTTAAATAAAATTCTTTTGTTCCCCTTATGATTTAAAACATGCATATTTCATTAAAAGGGTAAAACTATATAAGGGTTTCTCCTGAGGGAATAATCAAAATATATAATTCTTACAAAATAAAACGAGGTTATACAAGAAAAGAAACGCATTGGACCCCATTCGAATATAACTCGGTAAAATGAATGTATGTGTATGCACTATAAATGTTCAGTACATGCGTATGACATGAGTTCAAATCTATCTTTAGTGCATGACCCACCTTGGTCTTTCGGTTCTTCTTGTATGAGTCGGTAAGCAAAAATAATGACCACACCTCCGTTGTACCTCCTCAAGCCCCTACCAATATGGTAGGCATAAAACGCATGAGTCGCGAAACTCTGTAAGCAACACTACCGATATGGACAACTTCCCATAACGAATATGCATTCACATACAATCCATACTTTATATGTTATTGATAAACTTCTCAAAATAAATAGCTTCACATTAAAAAAATTAATCCATTTAATCACAACATAAGCATTCAAATCATTTACGTAATAAGACCACCAATGCACGTCAATTTCAATTTTTATTCTAACATAGTTTCATTTTTTTTGCTTCAATATATATCCTTGCAATTATGAGTTCATTCTATGGCACCAAGGTATCATCCGATTGTACTTAACAACATGAAGCTTTACTACGGAATTAAGAATGGAAAATGAAAATCAATGAGGACACAATAAGTCATGAATTAGAAATGACAATGTGCACATTTAAAACAAGAGTTTTGGAGTCAGACTGTGCACCATGTTCGTGACACAAGCTACCATTTGAAGGAAAGAGATGACAAGACCTATGGTCACATTCGTGACCATTCAAGGCACGTTCTTGACTGATGACAGTTTGAAGGAAAGAAAGGTCAGAAATGTGGTCACGTTCGTGACTCTCAATGTCATGTTCGTGACTCACTCGGAAGCTTTCCATTGTGACTAGAAATAGGGTCACGTTCGTGACTCCTAAAAATGGGGCAAAAGTGTTTCTAGAACTAGGGTCACGTTTGTGACTCATTGTATCACCAATGGAGTCATGAACGTGATGCCCTACTTCATTCATGGCACCCCTTTTAAAATAATAAAATGAGATCAGAGGTAGTGTCATGTTCGTGACTTATTAAGTCACATTCGTGACTTATTGAGTCACGTTTGTGACACTCCTTTATGAGAGAAAAATAGCATCCAGTAAAGGTGTCACATTCGTGACTCAAAGAGTCATGTTCGTGGCACTTCAATTCAGCCCTTAACACTTAACATTTCACACAGAAATTCAATACACATTCATCCTTTCACAACCATCTTCAAGACATAACATATTCCAATTCCAACCTCAAAGCACAACACATGCCTTTATTAATCATCTATCAATCACCAACCATTTAACAACCAACAACAAACACACAGCAAACATACCCAATACCAATCTCAAAACACTTCACCATTTTAATTTCCATGGATGTCCAGCGTACCAAATGGCAAAATCCACATACAATCATAGCCACATTTCACTCATAACAACCTTATCTCCATAACTGAAGAAAACATAGCATCAATTCCTCTATTCATGATCGTAAGCATATTCACTTCACAAGCACAATATGATGTAGGAGAATGCATGTCATCTAATGCATTCCTTAAAATGATCGCCCATGATCCCATTTTTCAAGTTTTTAATTTGCACCTTTTCTGCCCAAATTGATTTTTGTAAACGGGCCTCGTCGATCGGAAGTATGTGGCTATAAAGAAAGTGGATCCATATAATTTACGCCTTCATTCGGCCTTAATTTATGCCCTCACTTGGACCTATTTTGGCACACTCGTTTGCTCTTAAGCGTCCCGAGCATTTTACCACTTGTGCCCCAATGTAGCATTTGTTATATGTGACCCTCAAAAACTAAATTCCATTTTTCCCATTTATTAACAATATTATAGAATAATCATAAAATAATAAATATATTAGAGTTAAATCATAAATATAGATTAGAGGAGATAGAAATTAAATACATTTCCATAAAACATACTCGGGCCCCAAATCATATAAAACATAATCCAAGTTTAGGAAAATCCGCGGAAGCAAATAAACGTTTGAAAATAAATCCAAACAAACTTATTACATTTCAATAAGTTCAAATCCTCAATTTGAAAACAGAAATACAAGTGACAATGGAGCTCCACCTCTGACGTCAACAAGTCTGGTACAGATCACGGTAAACTCCGGTCCACTGGCAACTCTCAACTACCTGCGCATTTTAAACAAAACAAACTGTCCTAGTGAGCGAGAAATCTCAGTAAGTGGCGCAGGGAAATCTATATTCCTTAGGAATAAGATTCTCCTCTAACCTACTATCTACTCATTTTATTTCATCTCATTATTTCT
>CANYCX011436332.1:0-32321 GCA_948193385.1 Breynia disticha f. nivosa | reverse complement strand
AAATTATGGCACTTGGAACTTAAGGTATAAAAACATACGGGATTTAACGTAAACTTCAAGAAAACTTACCTAAATTTAGTTCTCCACTTGTTCCTTAAGCTCCTTACACCAAGATTTTGCTATGTTTGATGGGTTTAGAGTTTTAGAAGGTAAATTTGAGGAAAGGCAGACGAGTTGGTCGTTGGAAATTTACTTTGGAAATTATGGCACTTGGAACTTAAGGTATAAAAACATACGGGATTTAACGTAAACTTCAAGAAAACTTACCTAAATTTAGTTCTCCACTTGTTCCTTAAGCTCCTTACACCAAGATTTTGCTATGTTTGATGGGTTTAGATTTTTAGAAAGTAAAGAGGCAGATGAGTTGGTCGTTGGATGAAGGAGAGAAAGAAGAGAAGGGAAGAGAGAAAAGAGAGAGGTGAGTGAGGAGAGAGGTAGGAGAAAAGGCAACCATAAAATGAGGAGAGTCTTGTTTTTGGTCGGAGGAGTGGGAGGTAAATTGAAAGTTTTGAAATTTGATTCGTATTGAGTCCATTTTGTTTCGTAATTTATTTTACCACGACTCCAAATTATTTTCCAATTTCAAAATTATCGAAATTCATAATCTAAATAACATTGTCGTTATCTCCCCACTATTTATTTCTTAACAAATATTTCTTTAAATAAACATGAAAAATTTATACGTATTTATACGTATTTTTACATATTATTTTTATTTTTATTGTATTTTTAGGATGTTACACTCTGAGCATGAGCGCAAGGACTAATTATTTGGTGAATACACAATAAAGATTAACAATTAGCATGACATATTCATGATATTTTGTACAAGTCTTACAACATATATTTGCTAACTATTTAGACAACAAACCGAAAAAAAACACATATACGAATTGAATTCAGAAGCTTGATAAAAAACTGAGGAATATGGAGATGTGGGAAGTGTGCCTTGTGATAAAAAATAGAGCGGTGTTAATACCACAGCTCGCTATGCAATTGTACCTATCGAACATTAATATAAAAACTAGAGTATCGAGTGTCAATCCCATATAGATGGATAAGTACTAATACTATCAACATAATCTATTATCTAATCTAGCAAAATTGGTTTTTAAATTAAAACTATGAACTGAAATAATAACACTAAAATAGAAGTCAATAAAGCAAAAAGAATCAAAAGCTACGCAAAAGAATTGGGTAAATTCAAATGGGAACAAGACAGGTATCTAGACTAACCCATAAACCCCAATCTAGCATTATCGTTTCATACATTCTTCTATTAGCTGTACACTAATAAAGAGAAGTTCTATAATTCTATCTCTAGAATCACAAGCAACTCCTTTTAACTATGCAAGACCTATTTCACATGACAATTTTTCAATCAATCAATGCAAAGTCAATAATTCAGCTCAAAGGCAAACATTCACTAACATTATAGCTGATTCTCAATAATTCTCATTAAAACCAACAAACAATGAACTCACAACACATAATCCATCAAAGGACTCATCTAATCTAGATATCCATGTAAATTTAGTTCATATCGCAACTAACCCAATCACCAAAAAAAGTAAAAACCAATATATCAGAAAAGTAACCCATGGAATAGCTTACAATAGTTAACAAATATACAATCTATATCAGGAATCTCCTTGTATGGTGGGTTCTCAGCTCAAATCTCCTCTTTCTCATGTTGCAATTGACTCTCTACTATATTGACGGCTCTAAATCTAAGATCCCCTTTTTGATTTTTCTAAAAGGCTATTTATAAAAAAACCCTAAAATCAGCACAGTAAGTTAGGAACGAACAGCAAAACGGACTGGGCAAATCATTTTGCGGGTCATTTGCTAAAATTCGACACGAACTAACCAGGTGAAATGGTCAAGGAAACAGTTTGGCTAAACTGTTTCGCAGACCGTTATGATCCTCGTGAAACCTTTTGCTTTGTCCAGTTAAAGTGAACTGTTTGGGGTAAACTGTTTTGCAAACTGTTTTGATCCCTCGGAATGCTTCTGAAACTTTAGTGAAATAGAACGGTTTGGCAAACGGTTTATGAAAACCATTTCCCAGGCCATTCTGATCCTTTGAAACCTTCCATATCTTCTAAAATTGAAGATAAGTTGGAATGGTTTGTGAAACAATTTGGTGAGGTCATCCTGCAAACCATTTGCTCTCCTCTGTTCGCACTTTTCTTACTGTTTTGCTCTGTTTCGATCCAAATTCCATTTTTCACTTAAAGTTCCACATGTGACCTAAAGACATAAAGATTATAGAAATTATGCGGAAATATTGCAAATTTGATCGAAAAACTAATAAATGTTATAAAAATAGGTATGAAAGATATGTGAAAAATGACATGTATCAAACTTCACCACATTTAAGCCTTTGCTTTTCCTCAAGCAAATAGTGGAAAACTATATTCAAAAGATACAACAAAAGCTTGTTTCACCTAGCATCATAATTTTCTATATGGTCTCAGATATAGTCAGGGAGCATAAGTTCAGAAACAACGCATAAACAACAATGGACAATGGAAAAAAACTGATAGTTTGACTAATCAACATATACACAATTGCATCTTGAAAAGATCTCGTGTGTGTGTGAACCAAATTTAGAAGATTTCCAAAATTTATCATGCTACTGTTACCAAGCAATACGACTATGATTGTAATACAAATATAGTGTAGTCAACCTCAAAATATGAACAATTAAGAGTAAACATGGTTAAAAAATTTTTCAATTCCTCATTTAACTGGTGTTATCAAGTGCGTTTTATGCTCCATATTAATTTTTTCACTTGCTCAATTACTACAAACTCATTTTTCTTCACAACATTTTTTTGTTTTTGGATTCCACTATCACGAACGATTTCCCTTGTTATAGGAAGATCACTTACTTTTGGTGGTTGTTCCTGATATCTCAAGAAACATCCTGACAGAGGTACTTTGCATACTCATATCTTCCTTACCAGACAGAGGAGTAGAACTTTATCTTTGATTTCCACTTTACCTTCTTTGTTGCTTATCGAGTTTAGCTTCAATCGAGCAAGGGCATATTTTTAAAGCATTAAATCAGTAGCCTCAACTTTAATTAACCACAAATATTTATAAGACAGTAAAAGTATTATTGAGTGTGAACAATTGCAAGATAAAAATTAGAACTCACCCAAAAATGGTTTGACATGCTCAAAGTTGGGATACGACTAAAAATACAAAAGTGAACACTTATTTGATCAAACAGTCACATTGTTCTAAAGAACATTGACAGTTATGACAATGTGGTTGAAAATAATGCACTTGACTACAAAGAATCATCATTGGACAGAAATTTAATTGCTAGATGTTCCATTAAGGCATAAACATTTTTCATTTTAATGAACCTGCCTTGATCACACTTAGAGAAATACATTGTCCCCAATGTTAAAGTGAAAAAGAAGACAAAGGAGACTAAAAATAAAAATGGCAAAAAAAATTCCCTGAAAGGCGAGTATGAGGGAAGCCACAAAGAGAAACCAAAAAATCGTAGAAAGTCGACACTTGAAGAAAAACTGAAAAACTAAAAAAGAAGGAAGAAAGAAATTCACATCAAAAACTAAATATTCAAATACAAGCCAAACACGAAATACAAATAAAGCCATAAAAGAAAAAAATCCTACAAATAAGAAGCACACCAATAATAAGAAAAATGGAAAAATAAAAGTTCATAAATATCAAAACACAAAAATAGATGAAAAACGACAGAATCACAAGTCAGAACTAGAGGAGCCTCAACATCCTCAATCATCAACGTCATCCACACTTTCATCCTCATCCAACTGTTGCAGTAGCGTCTAATAGTACTAGGGGTGTGGTTGATAATATTGTTGGTATGGCAGAGGCAGCTGGTAAGGAGGTGGCTGGATGGCCATATGTCGGAAAATATGATGCACCTAATGCTCCAACAACTATATATGTCCACCTTGCACTATATGCTCATGGTGGATAGCCTATTGTTGGTGCTGATGGCCACAAAAGTCAAGCTTTAGTGCTGTTGGAGTGTAGTATTTGATCAAATTGTTAAGGTTGGAAATCTGCGATAGTAGTGGTGGAGCCTCTTGTGCTGCTACCTCTGTTACCTGACCTTCTTACTCTATTGGAGGCATATCGTAATCATGTGTGTCCTGCAGCCTGTATATATAACCCTAAGGAGTTTTCCATCGCTCTATAATTTGCATATGGGACAATACCCATCTATCCAATTACTGGTTGCAACCGACACGTACACCACTGGCAGATGATCAAAGAGCTCTAAGCCCTACACCAGCCAAGTGGCATATGTCTTACAAAAGGGTTGCGATCCACGGACTAGTCTCCTAATCCATAATAGACCTTGTGAACATATGCGCCACATTAACCAGGTAGCACTGGTCCATACTCTAGAGACACAGTAGATCCTAGGTCGTGATAGTGTCTCCACTCTCCTTCTGTGTGTACATTATAGTTACGGTGACTTAGTGAATATACTGTATAGAGTGGGAGCAAATCTGGGAAGCCATCGACCATCATAGATCGAAGTCATTTCAGCCAGTCAACTCCTCCTAGTAGGCTGCAATATTGAACCCTACTAGGAATTGATGAGCCAGGTTGAAGTACTCGCCTTTATCGATGAAGTCTGAGTCATATAGACCCATTTCAAATGGAAAAGTTATAAAATGGCAGATGATACTCTACACCATCAGCTCAAAACCCAACAAAAATGGTGTCTCCATCAATTTCCTGTTCAACCTCAACCATCCTAAATGACACTAAGAACTCCAACGTCTACGTTTGATATGCAGGGGTGTCGATCTCAAAGAAGCGATCCCACCCTAAACATTGATAAGCTGCATAAAGTCTACATAGAGACTAAGCTCGTGTAGTGTCTCCTAGTGTGGCAAGTAGATCTGCTCGAAGGGCTTGGGCTGTATATTATTTAGGCATTGCTGATGGTGTGGCTTATTTGGAAATTCAAGCATGTTGACTAACCTTTGACGGTTGTGAGGTGCACATGTGGACTTTCTGGCAAGTTGCTTGCGATGCAAGGAACCTTCACTTGACATCTGCGCTCAAACAAAAAAGAGAAAAATAAAAGCAACAAGTGAGGAAAGTGACGACGGATGTTAATTAAAGTGAAAAGCTCCACAAATCCTCCAAATTAACAAAATTAAGCCAAAAACCCCAACTTTAAAGCATAAAAATGAAATTATCTAACAAAATCGGCACAAATTTCACTCCAAAACTCACTAACACACTAGATCTTAATAAGAAATTCAACTAAAATGTTTAAGAACCCAATGTAGCATCAAAATACACAAAAATCCAAGATAAATTGTCCAAAATCACACTAACCAAGTATAATTAATCTAAAAATTACCTAAAATCACCAAACTCATCACACAAATTTAAAAATACATGCAAATTGCCACACTTTGTTCATCAAAATAGAAAATCCATGCAAAAACCAAGAAAGGCATCCAAAAAGAGTGAAAAGCACAAGTTCTTCTAAGAAATCTCCATAAAAACAAGAAAGGAAGGAAGAAAAGGAAGAGGAATTGAACCCCATACTTGATTTGTCAAAAAAAGGGCTGAAAATTGAGTGAAGGGGGCAAAACGACAGTTGAACGGGCGACTATGGTTCTAAAATGAGTAGAGTGAAAAATTTTTAGGGTCTACAATTTTAAAATGTGGTTCTGACTTATCGACCAGAACAGTCTACGAAATAGTATTGTGAAGCCGTTTCAACCCGTTGGCTTTTTTTGTTTTTGTTTTTTGAAATAAGGAACGTGATTTAGAGGTCTTTTACAAAACATTTTCTGTCAAACTGTTTTAGAAACAGTTTGGGTATCACATTTGCCAGACTGTTTCATTCTCTTAGACAAACAGTAGGGACAAAACGGGTTGAGGAACAGTTTGAGCTAAACTATTCAGAAATCATTTAATTCTACTGGATTAATAGTAAGATCAAAACAAGCTAGAAAATAGTTTGTACAAACCGTTTTAGAGTTTGTTTGGTCTTTCCCTATTTATTTTAGATATCTGTGAAATGTTAGAAAACATACTATTGAAGTCCCAAACATTAAAACCTACATCAGAAATATAGACACCCAAAACAAAAACAAAAACACACCAAAAATAAAATGCATATAAACCTTGGGTTGCCTCCCAAGAAGCACTTGTTTAACGTTCTGAGCCTGACGGATACCTTTATACTGTTTTGGTGTTTGGAGGGGTGAGGGTAATAACTTCCCTATCAATGTCTGAGCGAACCTATCCATGATAAAATACGATGACCATCTACATCAAATGTACCTTTTTTGGGGTGAGAAACCTCGACAAATCCATATGGGAAAATATGAGTCACCCTAAATGGAGCAGACCACCTGCATTTTAACTTCCTGGGGAAAGCCTTAATTGGGGGTTGTACAGGAGAACATTATCGCCCTCGATAAAATTTTTTTGTGGGTTTGAGATGTCGATTGCGGTAGCAGTTGGAGATTTCCTTGTATAGCTTACTATTCTCATACGCATCCATCCTCCATTCATCTAGCTCATTTAGTTGAAACTTTTGCTTGTACCCACAAGAGACATATCAAAAATTACAAATATAATGGCCCAAAATGCCTTATGCTCAAGTTCAACCAGAAGGTGACATGCCTTGTCATAAATTAACCTAAACTGTGTAAAACTGTAGCTGTTTTAAAAGCAGTGCGATAGGCCCACACGGCATCCTCAAACATAAACAACCAGTCTTTTCTATGACGCTCTACTGACTTTTCTAAAATATGTTTTAATTCTCAATTAGTAACCTTTACTTGACCACTAGTTCATGGGTGATACGCAGTAGACACTCTATGGGTAACACCATACTTATTAA
Organism: Breynia disticha f. nivosa; assembly: GCA_948193385.1. Classification (NCBI taxonomy): domain Eukaryota; kingdom Viridiplantae; phylum Streptophyta; class Magnoliopsida; order Malpighiales; family Phyllanthaceae; genus Breynia; species Breynia disticha. The sequence continues at coordinate 25,429 of CANYCX011436332.1, read as the reverse complement.
GCTTTTTTGAGAACTGACTATTACAAAAGTGGGAACCCTGCCACTAATAATTGCTTGAGGTTAGCCAAAATGAGAAAATAACTATTTTAGAAATTTCAGAACAACTCTAGCATCATTTGTAGCCAAGGCTTGTGCCTTGATCCATTTTGACATGTAGTCTACATTAACCATAATATACTTATGTCCATAAGAAGCCCATAAAATCAATTCCCCACACATCAAACACTTCATAGACAATGATAGAATTCTGAGGCATTTCAGCATGACGAGAGATATTACCTGAGCATTGACAATTGTTGCAAATTGAAACATACCTCTGTGCGTCCTCAAACAGAGTGGGCCAATAAAAACCTGCCTCTAGCACTTTACGTGTTGTACGAATGGCATTGTAATGACCACTAGTTGATCTTAAATGGCAGTGATTTAGAATTTGCCAACCTTCCTATTCGAAAAATTGTCACCGAATGCCCTGATCTGCAAAAATCCAAAATAGAAAGGGTTCCTCCAAAAAATAGTATTTCATATCAGAGAAGAATTTCTTTTTCTATTGAGATGAAAGTTCCTTGGGAAGGACATCAGCGGCCAAATAATTTGCAATGTCGTAAACCATGGGGCTTGAGTACTCAACTCGGCTATTATGAACAGTTCCTCACTGGGGAAAGAATCATTGAGTGGTAGCTTCATTTTTTAGTAGTATCCACCTTATTAACCTGGGCTTCGTATATGACTTATTTAGTAAATATCTTAAAGCATAAAGTAGGTTCAACCCCATCAAAATCTTGTGCTTGCAGAAAGAAGGGTCAATCCCTCATATGTCTAAAATCTTCCATGTCAAGGCTCTCTTTTTCTCTCAAAGTATTGCCAATAGTTGCTACTTTTGCTGAGCCTACAAAACAGAGGAAATATTGCTCCTTTCGCTGAGCGACAAAACAGAGGAAATAATCACTAGCAACTTATTAACTGGTGCCAGAAATGCATACTCCAAGTGATTTGATAAAGTCTTCAATTTGAGAACCGACGGGTCCTCAAGTGATATCTTTAGTCGTTGTACATTACTCCGATTAAGCCCCTCAAACGTTTGTTTGCGCGTTAAAAAATCAGAGGCCTCAAGGTGTGCAACTTGCTTAGAGACTTAGAGATTATCCTATTCTGCAGTTTTGCCCTGTACCAGACACCACTCCAATGGATCTGTGTATGTTAATTCCTGCCAACAAGTAGACAAAGAAGAGTGATATGAACTAGCAAAATAACAATGGTTATTTTGCCTAAGAGACTGACGTAAAGATTTAGATATCAGAAAAGTAACCTCTTCCTACCAACTTACAAAACTAGTTTACCATCACTGACATCTATAATAGCCCTATTAGTGGCTAAAACTAGACGACCCAAAATCAATGGGACCTCAACATCCTTGTCCATGTCTAAAATGACAAAATCCATAGAAAATATGAATTTATCTACTCGCACTAACACATCATTAATTTTATCCTTAGGAAATTTTATCGATCAATCTGCCAACTACAAACTCATCTTAGTGGGTTGAGGTTCACCTAAGCTTAGTTGTTTAAACATTTTATATGGCATCAAATTTATATTAGCACCTAAATTAGCTAAGAATTTTTGACACAATAGACAACCAAAAGAGCAAGGTATAGTGAAACTCCCTGGATCTTGTAGCTTTTTTGGTAGCTTGTTATGTAGAATTGCAGAACACTCTTCGCTTAGAGAAACTGTTGATATCTCCTCCACCTTGTGCTTGTTATAAAGTAGCTCCTTAAAAAAAGAGTGTATCTGGGCACTGCGACCACACTTCGACAAAAGGAATGTTAATGTGTAATTGTTTAAATATGTCAAGAAACTTACCAAACTGCGCGTCTATACGCGAGCCAGATAAGGGATGAAACACCCTAAAATAATTAACGTTTTAATCATATGATTGAACTTATCTATTAACTTGTAATGCTGAACATTTAAAATATTTTTCATATGTATGTATTTTTCTGGATAACATATAAAATTCTTATAGCAAGTATGCATATACTAGTAAGCAACCCAGCCTATGACTCAATTTATAACAAGGGTTGTGGTAGTTTAATATATCTCATGGGCACAACCTCGTATTATACTACCACATTCTTGTTCAACTGTTGAATTATTAGAAATAAACCAAATGTCAACTTAGAATAAACCATGCATATTTATATCATATTATAAAATACATACAACATATGTTCTAACATAAAACGCATGGTAACAAAACACACATAACACTCAAACACAAACAAATATCTATATCACTAGCCAAGAATATCCACAGAAAGAGTAGGAAGAAAATGTTGTTGTCCCACCTAGTGATTTCTCTTTAGAAAATCTTTGTCCACTATTGAGTTCTAAAACAAAATATACGATCACAGTTAGTCAGTTGCGGGCTCAGTGAGTAATCATCTATATATTATAATTCTAATTATATATGTGAGTACACTTATATCATAGCTGGTAATCTTATCATTTGAGTATATACTTACATATTTAATTCCTATATTCTGTATTATTAACTTTAAGTTGTGCTTTCATCCTATGTTCTGTGTTAAACCATACATATAAAATTGTGTATTACTGTTTATATAATTATATTATACTATATTGTGTTATACTATGATATACTGTGCAAAACTCTCTGTCTCTTTTAACCTACTATACTCCCATCTCCACCAATAAACTGTACTCTCGTCTCCAATAATATATTGAACTCTTGTCTCCAATAATATACTGTACTCTCATCTCCTATAATATATTGTACTCCCGCCTCCTATTGTAACATTTTGGAAAATTTTAGTCGTAAATTATGATTAATAATTGTTTAAACATCAATATATAAAGGTTGATCAAAGGTCGATATAAGGTTGACACAAAAAAAATACGAAGAAAATCGGAGAAATCTGGAATTAGAAAGTATGCGCAGTGGAAAGGGAAGTATGCGTGGTCGTTACCACCATGCATAGTTCACATTCCACCACGAGTGGATTGCTGTTTTCTGAAAAAGATATAAGATTTCGATCGATAAATAGCAAGAGTTCATTTTACATTCCCAAATCAAAACCTTGGAGAGAAAAACGCCAGAGGAAGCTGAGAAATCATCAGAGGAGTAATTTTTTAAGGACAAAGAGTTGATTTCCTGTAAGAATTCAAGTCAAAGTAAGTTGTAAAGAAGGTTTAATTAAGGTTTATGGTTGGTTCTTGTTGAATAGATTGGATACCAATTTTCTGTGTTAATTATTGGAATGGTTGGGTATGGTGTAAAGAGATGGAATTGGATGTTAAGTATATGCTAGGATGAAATTATGTATGGTAAAGTTGATGGAAAAGAGTGGGATTTAAGGTTTAGTTAAGGTTTACAAATGGTTGATTTTGAACTTGTAAACCTTATTGAATTCTTACATATTGAATGGAATGAAAGCTAAAATCAATGTATGAATGGTTATTTTCGTAAATGGGGATCTGTAGGCCTGTTGGGAGGATTTTGATTAGAGGTTTAGTTGTTGATTTTGTCTTGATTTCGAGGTAAGTGTTCTTACGCTTACTAACTGATTCGTAAATTATTGAAATTATGTTGGTTAAGCAAAGTAAAGATAGTTCGCCTATAATGCTATGTTGAGTTGTTAGGTTATTAGTTGAACCATAATGAATGTGCTAGGTTGATCTCTGTTTGAACAAAATGGATGGTTATACCTGTGTGGTATATTACGATTGAAATGATATATTATACCTTTGTGGTGTTTGCTTGTTGTGCAAATTTGATATGTTATCTTTGATTTACCTGTGTGGTATTCTTGTGCTCTGTGTGAACTATACCTGTGGGAATGTACCTGTGTGGATATGATTTGCTCTGTGTGAGCTATATTATGTATGAGTATGAATGATTTTCATATTGATTTCATTCATACATTTGCATATCATATAATGTGTGACACGAGCCTGTGTGGCAATCTTGTGTGGCATTTGATTATTCCTGTGTGGACTTACCTGGTGGATCAATAGACTGAGCTGTGTGCGGTCTGAAATCTCTCCTGTGTGGTAAAGAGACAATATTTGAGGACTGAGTTGTGTGCGGTCCAGATACCCAGGTCATCCTATGTGGATTTGCATTAGCATTGGCATTTCATTGTGTATAATTGCATTTATGTCATATTTTGAGATCTGTGTGATCTAGTTTGGCTGTGTGCCTATTTATATATGTAATTCCTGTGTGGTTGATGATTTACGATCTGTTGATATTGCTGAATGCAATATAGTTGAGCTGCGTGTTGTTTTTATACCTGTGTGGATTTCTTTTGTTTGGCATACGGGGATGCCTATGGACAAGATAGATAGGCACGTCCTCGTGCTAATTTATGCTTTCCCCTTCACACCATTTAAGTTTAAAGGCTAAGAATACTTACTAAGTATTGTTTATACTCACCCGTTATTGTTTTAAATGATTGTGCAGATCGTAGGTAGCTGCTGTCACTAGACCACAGAGCTTATCGGTGTTTCCGAGCTTATTTCAGAGATCGAGCTCCAGTTTTCATTTTTGATATTTTGGATTTATACAGATGTTGTACATTTGTATATATACGCAGAATTTTAGTTTGAAATGTTTTCAAACATATTATGGTTTCGTTGTAAAACCTTTTGTTACGAATGTTTTGGGCCGATATTTTATAGAACAGCGTGTATATATCTTTTTATCCTTTCTCTCACCTCTTATTTTCCTGTGAATTATTATTATTATTATGAAAATATTATTGTTTATCAGGTTAAAAATGAATTTAAAAATGAGCTTCACACCATAATCACCTTTGACTATATCAAACACCATTTGTCATATCTCATCATCAAACTTTCTATCGTGTATATATATATATATAAATATAAATATATATATATATATATATATATATAATCTGTGAATTCATGTGTCTGTGTACAATCATGTGCATGTGTTATTTATCACATTTCTGTATAAACTTGCATGTAAAGTGGTAATTGTATTATTTGGATATACGATTACATAAAATTGTTTCTATATAAATAATGAAGTAATGAAGTACTTCTTTCATCATGTCTTTTGATCTGTATTTTATCTGCATGGTTTAATTTCACGTTTATCATAACTTTTCTTTCTTACGGATATTTACTGGGATTTCTCTTATAATCTGCATTCTAATCTATAATCTCAACATATCAATAATATCCTCACTCTAACAATTCACATATAAACCATTTCTTCTAACTTTTCACACAATCAACATAGCAAGTCCTTTAGTTATATTTTCTTTAGCCGATCACATGTATAATTGTATTTAAAGTATGTCTAGATTACTCACTCGTGCGTCCGTAATATCCTAGCTCCTCGAAACTCCGATCCTTCTATAAATATCGAGTAAAATCACCGATTAAATTTCCTATAACCCAATACCATAATTAAATATATCTCCAAATAACAAATATCCATATAAATCATAACAATTATTTTAATAAATATTCAAAAATGCATAATTATTCTTACCTCTATTTTCCTCGATTGTATATTTGGTATTCCCTCTGAATTATTTTGCTATATCCTATCTCTATTTTCTCTCTCTTGCTCACTCTCTTTTTCTCCTCTTTTCCTCTGTGTTTCCTTTCTTTTCTCCGCTCAATTTTGAGCTTTCTCTGACTATGTTTCCCTTTTTATAATTTGTTTCACTTGATCCGTATCATGCTTCAATTTCTGACCTCGCTACTTTGCTTAATCCATGTCATGCTTTAATTTCCAATCTCGGTATTAAACAGCCACACAAGCAGTGTACGCGTGGTCACTCTACATTACACATTGTAGTGACCACCACATGTTTTTCTTGGCTAAATTTAGACAACTACACGTTATCACCATGAAATACGCATGGTAGCTGCCATAGCGCGTATTTTATGGCACAAAGTGTAGTATAGTAGTGGTTACCCCCTGTAGTCCACAAAGTGTACTTTGCTACAACGTGTACTTTGCTACAACATGTACTTCTTATTTTTCCTGCAACATTTTCCTTTTATGTATACTTGCTATAAACCATTAATTAAGTTCTCAATTAACCCTTCATTTTCTTTAATTTTTTAGATCAATTCTTAGTTTTATTAATCATTTTAATTATTTTATTAATTATAAGACTTTTGGATGGGAACGTTACATGGGATCCTAGGTTTATACTCTAGAATTGGCTCTTTGGTTGCAGTTTCTAATAGAAGTGGAGTTGTATCCTTCTCATCGTCATGTGGACTGGTCTCAATAGGTACCTGCACAGATGTATCAGATGTTGTATTTTCAACTGTATTTGGTACCTGAGGAAGTTCTCGATCACTTTTGAGCGTGATTACCTTAACATGATCTCTTGGGTTGACTTTTGTATTGCCAGGTAGAGCATCTGGCTGTCTTTCTGATACTACCTTTGCCAATTACCCCATTTGCTTTTTCAAGTTGTGGAGTGATGCTTTAGTGTTGCAAACTAAGGTCTCCACTATCTGAAAATGGACATCATTGACTTTAATAAACTTAGAGAGAATATCTTCCAAGTTCAATTTTTACTCCGTCAAAGGGGCTTGTTGCTACTGAGTTTTTTGCTGCTGCTGCAAACCTAGGAGCTGGTTAGGTCGCATTCCTCCCTGCAAAAAGTTCAGATGGTTTTGCCACCCCTGACTGTAACTTTGACTAAAAGGGTTTTTCTAATGTTGTTGACGTGATTGTCCCGAATAGTTGTGCACATTGTGGCATTTCTGCGCATTTTGGCTATCGTCTTGAGAAGCATCCAGGCTATCATCTTACGAAGCCAAAGTAATGACAGCATCCACATCTTAAATTCGTGGTTGTCGTGCTGGTCTAGCTCTGGCAGCACCCTATTGGTAGTTGTTCATTGCCATTTACTCAATGAGTTCCTGGTTTGCCTATGGTGTCTTGCTATTCATTGTCCCCCCAGCTGCTGCATCTATAAATTGTCTATTACCAGGGTTCAGATCACTGTAGAAATTTTGAACCCGTATCCAAGTGGGAAGGCCATGTGAGGGCATCGTCAGAGTAAATCCTTCAACTACTCCCATGTGTGGTAAAGAGTCTTTGACTCTAGTTGAGCAAAAGAGAAAATGTCATTCCTTAGCTTGGTCTTCTTGGTAGTTGGGAAATACTTGGCTAAAAATTGCTCAGCCAACTCACCTCATGTGTTGATAGATCCTCGTGGCAACGAGTTGAGCCACTCCTTTGGTACACCCCTGGAAATAAAAAGGAACAACCTGAGTCTAATAGCATCATCTGAGACACCATTGTTCTTGAAGGTGTCATAAATCTCTAAAAAGTTTGAGAGATGAGCATTAGGATCCTCATCCTATAGGCCATCAAATTGCACATATTATTGTACCATCTGGATGGGATTTAGCTTGATCTCAAAATTATTAGCCACCACCGTTAGTCTGACTATGTTGGAAGTAGTACGGCCAACCATAGTCAGACATTATCCTTGAATTCTATTCTGCCATGATTGGAGTTACTGAGTGCTCTGCATCCAAGCCGCTTTTGATTTTCAGATCAATTGTAGCTTTATCTTTTAGGAGCTGCTCACGACGTTGAAGAAGGACTGTGCGTTCAATCTCAGGATCGATTTTGACGAGACTAGAATTATCACTCCAGGTCATAAAATGCCTTTAAACCTACAAGAACATTCTATAGAACACATAACCAAGCATAAAATCCAGTGGAAAATAAATAACAAAAAAGAAAAGCAAAAAAGAAAAATAGAAATGACTAGAATAATAAACAGATTGAGTTCATAATATTGAACCGTCCCTGGCAACAGTGCCGAAAACTTGATACAAAAATAGAGCGGTATTAATACCATAGCTTGCTGGCAAGTGTACCTATAGAACAGTAAAATAGCAACCAAAATATCAAGTGTCGATCCCATATAAACAGACAAGTACTAATACTATCAGCCTAATCTATTAACTAATCTAACAAAATTGGTTTTTAAATTAAGATTATGAACTAGAAATAATAACACTAAAGCTGAAGTTGGTAAAGCAAAAAGAATCTAAAGTTATGCAAAAGAATTGGGTGAATTCAAATGGGAACAAGGCAAATATCTAGACTCGAATCCTCCTAATATTTCATATGTGTTTAACTTAATTATTTGAATATTAATGAGTATTGGACAGTGGGAATGTCTATTCTATGTTAAAGTATCTCTCGATTAAATTAACAACAAAGACTAATTTAATCAGGCAAAATCTCTTTTTAACTAAAACCCTAATCCAGCATTATTATTTCATAGATTCTTCTATTAACTCTACACTATTACAGAGGAATTCTGTAATTCTATATCTAGAATCGCAGGCAAATCCTTTCAACTATGCAAAACCTAATTCACATGACAATTTCTCAATCAATCAATGCAAAGTCAATAATTCAGCTCAAAGGCAAATATTCACTAATATTATAGCTGAATTTCAATAATTCTCATTGTAACAAACAAACAATCAAATCACAACATATAATCCATCAAAGGACTCATCTAATCTAGATATCCATGTGAATTTAGTTCATACTACGACTAAAACAATCACCAAAACAAGAAAAAACCATATATCAGAAAAGTAACCCATGGAATTACTTACAAGAGTTAACAAATATACAATCTATATTAGGAATCTCCTTATATGGTGATTTCCTGGCTCAAATCTCTGCTCCTCTTAAGCTACAATCGACTCTCTGCTATGTTGAAGGCTCTAAATCCAAGATCCCCTTTTTGATTTTTCTAAAAGCTTATTATATGAAACCCTAAAATCAACATAATAAGTTAGGAATGGACCGTGAAACAGGCTGGGCAAACCATTTTGCATGTCGTTTGTTAAAATCCAGTGCAAATTCTTGTAACATCCTCATCCTAAAACCTCATGATTATTGAAATGATTAATTAAACTAAGCTAAAAACTAAATAAATAAATTGTAATTAAAAGATAGGTTATGACATTGCTATAGGGGAATATTTGAAGGAAAAATATATATAGTATGAAGGGTGTGCCAAGGTTGTGTTGATGGGCACAGGGTGTGCCGATAGGCATAGGGTGTGTCAATGGCACAGGGTGTGCCAAACATCGAATGAAGGTGTTCATTTGGCATGTGTATATGGATCTCAGATTGAAAAGTAGGAGGTGTCTTTGGCACGGGGTATGCCAATGTAGCATGGGTCGTGCCAATTTAATGTGTCCATTTTACATGAGTTTTGGAAATTGAAGTATGAACTGTAATAGGCACGGGGCATCTGAATGTAGCACAGGTCGTGCCATCGCTCAAATATTTTCTATAAATAGGTGCATTCGGACAGAAGGTAAAAGGATGAAAAAAATAGAAAAGAATAAAAAGGAAGAGAGAGAAACAAGAGGAGAGTGAGCGAGAGAGAGAGAAATAGAAATAGGAATATAGTAGAATAAATTAGAGGAAAGAAAATATTGACTAAGGAAATACTGAATATTTGATCAAGGAAATAGAGGTAAGAATGATTATGGAGTTATGAATATTTATTCGTATAATTGAGGATTTATATGGATATTTGTTATTTAGATTATGGTTTTGATTATAGGAAATGTATTCGGTAAATTTATTGGATAATTATAGCAGGATTGAAATTTTGGGGAGCTAGGAAAATACGGAGACACGGGTGAGTAATCCAAACTTAGTTTTCAATACAGTTATACGTGAATTGTCAGAATTACTAGAGTGTGGATATTGTTGATATGTTAGAAAAGTAAGTTTATAGATTAGATTATAGATTATAAAAGAAATTCCAATAAATAATCCAAAGAAAACAAAGATATGATAAATGTGAAATTTATTCATACAGATAAAATACAGGTTCACAGATATGTCAGAGGAAGTACATAATCTTTCAAGACTTCACATAACTCATAGACATATGATCGTATTCCAGTAAATACAATTAATAGAATACATATGAATTTATATAAGAATACAAATGATATAATAACATATGAAAATATACTCATATGATTTCATAGTTATAAGAATCACACAGTTACATGATACACAGGATACAAGATACATAGATAGTGGTGGTGATACGTTATAGGTGGTGATGATACAGATAGTGGTGGTGAAATGGAGACATATGTATAGATTATGGAGACAGATGTATAGCACATAATAGCATAGTACAACATATTATGCATAGTATAGCACAGTAAGTACAATTTAAATGTTCGCATAATAATACATATAAAAAATACAGAATACAAAACAAAGATATAGGCATAGAATATAGAAAAGTATACAGATAATATGTTTATATGATAAGATATACGTGTCCTCACATATATAAATAGAATTACAGAATTAAAGGAATAGATAAGATTAAAAGATGATAAGTAATTCATCAACTGCGATCTTATATTTTGTTTCAGGAATAGGTACTAGATAAAGGTTACAGAAGAAAGTCCAGCAAGTGGGCCAGTTTTTGCTCCTTAGCACTTCCTCTCTCTACAGCCAGACATTCTTAAATATATAGACTAGTATAGAATAATGTTTGCATGATATGTGTTTAATATGATTACATGTTATATGATAAGGTATACAGTGTATATGAAAAGGTGTTACATGATATACGTTTTCTACATGTTTTCCAGAAAAGTACAATCACATGAAGAACTTTTTAAAGCTTCTACATTATAAGTTAAAAATAAATTTAAATCATATGATTAATACGTTAGTTAGTTCAGAGTGCCTCCATTCTCTAGGTGAAACAGTCTAGGAAACGATATAGCTAAACCATTATGTAGACTGTTTGATCCTCGCTAAACCTTCTATTTTGTCCAATTGAAGATTTTGGAAACCGTTTTGATCCCTCAAATGCTTCTAGAACTTTGGTGAAATGGAATGATTAGAAAAACGGTTTGCAAAAACCATTTCCCATACCGTTCTTATTAGTGTAAGCTCTAGCCCCAATACATTATTTGTAACTTCTATTATTGAGTAATAAATTATGAGCTATTATTTTATCATTTCATTTATTGACCTGTGGTATGTGTGATAAAATTATCCAAGAATGTTGATTAAGCGCTTGAGGTATCAGGTTGAGGACCTTGATAGTAGAACCTAGAAGTTATGAGATTGACATTCTAAATGTCCCTAGTCACTTGTTTCCATTGGAATAGAAATGAATTAAGACTAGTATATATTGTGTGGGTGATCATGTTCTATGGGTCACAGATATAGGATATCTAACAAAGTTCATAGATGCAAAGTAGATCATTGTATTTGAAGACCGATCACTATTTGTAATGTCAAATATCTATCCTTAGACTGAAAATCACTATGCCTCTTATTGTAATTTTTAGTACTTTGGCATACGCCTAAAGTGACCGTAAAAGGTTAACCAGTATGGGTTTGGTTGGGTACTCTAAAATTACAAGTATGAGCATGAGTGAAGAGAAGGGATTGACCCTCTCATGAAAATGAGAGTAGATATCACTGACTGCTTGATAAACAAGATTGGAAAGAGTGTGGCACCCGAATGAAATGATTAGGTCATTTATTCGAACTTATCAATTTTGTCATAGAGATCAAGAAAGTAATTTAGCACTAAATAAGGGTGTTTGAGACATGCCTTATGGTAATCATGATATCGAAGGTCAAGGAATAAATTTGAATTGTAGTACGGCTGTTCGCACCACTCATTAGCTATTTAATTTTGGATAATCATAGTGTCTTACTAGAGATCGTGTAACGTCTCGAAATTTCGATATAATTTAAAATTTTAAATAAATATATGGAAAATGGGAATAAATTTTTCACAAAATGTTTTGAATAATAAGTCAGTGGAAAGAGTTGAGAGCTAGGGTAAACAATTATAAATTTAGAGGAAATAAGAATCGGAATTAGTTGAATCTAGCAGAAAAGAAGTTACAAAATGAATATTGAACTAAGAACCCATAGGGGCAAAATCGTCCAAATTAATTAACATAAGTAACCTTAAAACCTTATTTATGTCTTTTCCTTCATCACATATATACACACGTTTTCCTCTCCATATTTTCTCTCCAAAGCTAAAAACTCTAATCATCATCTTTCCTTGTGAAACCCTAGTGTTCGAGAGTTCTGAAATCAGTCTATGATCAAGTTTCGGTAAGCTTTTCTTATGTGTTTTTGATAAATCACGTTTTTGTTCACTAACCCTAGTTTTCGACGTCAAATCTCTTTCGTTTGAGCTCCGATTTGAGCAAATAATAGCTCGTTGGAAAGCTTAACACGTATACTATCTATTAGCAACCATTTTTAGTGTTAAATTGTGTTTTAGGTGCCCGAAATCAGTGTTAGAAAGCAACCCCTATAAAGTGACGAGTTTGGGTTTTTTAGACCGAAGTTCTTTTCAGTGTTTCGTTGCTTAGGTAAGTTTCTTTGGGGCCTCCCGATAGTGTTTCAATTGTCAATTTATTTGGGTGTTGGATGATAAGAGAGATTGAAATATGGGTAAGAAGGTGTGTAGGATTTTGAAAGGAAGATCATAAGAATTAGGATATCTAACATGTGTTGGATGGTAGAAATCATAAAACTATACCAAAAGGAACTTATGAGAAGCATTAATGGTGGTTGGTGAAAAGGGGAGGAATGAGCTATTCTAAGGGTAGGTAATAGAACATTAATGAGAGAGAGGAAAAAGAAAGAGGAATTGAGCTACCTAAACACATATGCATAAAAACATCTTTAATTTTTCATCCTTGCATAGTTCCATGCACATGAGTATGAATTCATAATTTGTTTAATAGGAGGTCCAAATCACAGTGAGGGAGGTTCCTAACCGAGCCGTTACGCGTTTCTTGCGAGGTAAGCAACACGAATGCAACTTTTCTTGTATTGTATGCTCTTTGTTTGCGAAATGTTTGGATTGATTGTTACATAATGTGATGATTATGTATATTGCTTTTATGGTTGATTAGGATTAGATAATGTGATGATTATGTATGTTGCTGGTATGGTTGACTATGATATAACTAATGAGATGATTAGGCATGTGGTTGATATGGTTGTTGATATGGTGGATTATGTAAAGTGCTTGTATAGTTGATTATAACATTGAGCGATAATTTTGTGTATTGCTTGGATGTTGGTTATAATCAGTTATGTTTGTAGTGCTTGTGGAAGAGGAAACGATAGAGTTGATTACTTGAGTACATATGTTCATTGGTTATGTTTAATGGATTAGTCAGATTATGTTGAGAATTCCTGCGTTTGAATACAACATTGGATGTATAACCTGGCATGAACATATATTGATGCATGATTTGGTTATGTGGATGTTGCATATGACATTCATGCATATGGGGCTTGTATGAAGCTAAAATGAAAGCAAAATGATGGCTCTTAGTGAGCATTGAAATGAGGGAGTAGTTATGGCTCTTGGGAGCATAATTGCGATAGATTATGAAAATGATGAGCTTGTTATGCTTGTGAATTGTGATTTGAATTGTGAATGTAGGGGAAACCAAGCTATGTGAAATTGAGTGTAAACATTGCTATGTTCTTGTGGAAATTTTGAGTGAATGTGCTTGGGAATGGATTAGTTTTACAATGAGATGGTATGTTGGTATATGGTTATATGATTATAGGTTGATTTCATGTGACCATATGTGTAGTTAAACGAAATATTTTGGTTGATGATGAATTGAGATGATGATTTGTGATGGAAAGTGTTGGTAAAATGTGTAGTATGAATCTTGAATTTTTCATGCAGGAAACCAGAGATCCACACGTGATGGCAACAAAGTACGCACATTCGCTGTGATCACGCGTACTTTTGCTACGACCACGCTTTTGTTTGCACTGAAACTATGCAGTGTGGTAGCGACAACGCGTAGTTGTCTACCACCACGCATAGTCCTGTTTGATCACGCGTGGATCTCTAATTTTTAAAGATGTTTAAATGTGGATTATGGTTTGAAACTGTATTGTCTTGAGTGCTTGACTATGATTTGATTGTTGAATAAGGTAACGTGGAATTGATTAAGATGCTTGTATTTATTATGAATTGAAATGAAGATGAATAAAAATTGAAATAGGGAATGTTGTCCATTTTGGTAAGTGCTGCTTATTGAGTCTCGCGACTCACTGCGTTTTATGCATGCCGTGTGGGCAAGGACTTGAGGAGATTTCTTTTGGACGAGAAGGGTAGACCATTTGCTTAATTCCGACTCCGACGCAAGAGATCGAAGAACCGAGGTGGGCTGTGCACTAGGATGGATTTTGTTTTATGTCATACGTATAATTGTAATGAACATTATGGTGCATACCTTTCTTTTGTTAGGTTATAATTGAAATGGGAAATAGATTCCTTTTCTTTTGTAACAATAATCATTTTGTAAACCTTGGTTAGTATAACCCAACCTCTCTATACTACCTCCAATACAGTCTACCACACTATCACTCACAAATGAACATATAGAACCAGGATCAATCAATATTGAAGTAGTATATAAAAAGATAGAGATAGTACCAGTGATCACGTCTAGATCCTCTGCAGCCTCATCTCTGGTCATAGCATAAACTCGGGCTTGTGGTGCTGACCTTGATGGTGCTGCTGCGCCAGTAGATCCACCTCCTCTACCTGAACCAACTGCTCCACCTCTCGCAGCTGATCCACCCCTAGAAGTAGATCCGAAACCTCTACCAGCTCTACCTCTGCCAGTACTGGTCGAAACTGCAGGTTTGGTATCACCTACACCACTCTGTCTAGAAACCTCAACACTCTGTGTACCCTGTCTCTATGGGCAATCTCTGGAAAAATTGCCAAACTGATGGCAAGTATAATAGTGTCAATCATCCCTGTTAGTATCTGTACCTATACTGCGGCCCTGATGAATAGGAGGTCTGGTGGAATAACCTCTACCACTATCCCCAGCTCCTTTCCCAGACTGTCTGCCCTGACTACCACCTGTCTCTCTCAATGGCCTGAAATCAATCTTCTTCTTTTCCTTCGTATCTATACTGGAACTGCCTGAAATCATATGCCTCTTATCTCCAACTTTATCACCCTCTGATTCTAACTCCTCGGCTCGTATCGTTGTCTCAAGTAATAACTCATAAGTCGGAGGTTTCATCGCAATCCTGTCTCAAGTCGGATACCTCAGACCTCTCTCGAATCTGTCCCTCCTCTTTCTATCAGTATCGACATCCTCTGGATCGTATGCATGCCGTGTGGGCAAGGACTTGAGGAGATTTTCTTTTGGACGAGATGGGTAGACCATATGCTTAATTTTGACTCTGATGCAAGAGATCGGTTTGGGCTGTGAACTAGGATGGATTTTTGTTTTATGTCATACGTATAATTGTAATGAAGATTATGGTGCATACCTTTCTTTTGTTAGGTTATAATTGATATGGGATCAAATAGATTCCTTTTCTTTCATAACCATAATCATTTTGTAAACCTTGGTTAGTTTTGGAATATTCCTCAAACTTTGTAAGTTTTATTTCAAGCAATGAATGTATATTTTCTAAATTTGTATCTATATTTATTCTTTGCAAATATTATGATGTCCAAATATGAGTATGACCGCGAGAGGATTAATATATTAACATAAGGTGGTAGTCAAATTTGGGGGTTACATTTAGTGGTATCAGAGCCTAGGTTGTTAAAAACCTTGGTTCCTGAAGTTATGGGTCTTAAATCATGCATTATTCAGATTTTTTTTATAACAAGTTTTCATTGCATGCATGCAAGATTTTTAGGACTACATTGTCTCTCCAAGTTGTCTTTAATTAAGGTCCTTTTCATTCATGTTTTAGAATGGAGGAGGGACAAGGAAATAGGGCACATGAAGTCGTCGATTCTTTCGATTCGGTCCAGGGGAATGCTAATGTTCCCAATGCAAGCGAACAAGCACTATCTAACCCTCAGGCACAAGCTTAGCCTCAGGCTATTCAACAACTCCTAGATCTGATATGGGCAACTGTGAGGGACCAATTACCTCGAGCTCAGAGGTTGGAAATTGATCGAAACTATGAGCAGATCCGAAAGCTTGGAGGAAAGCCTTTCTCTGGCACCACTGATCCTTTTGTTGTTGAGGATTGGCCGAGGAACACAGAGAGAGTTCTTAGGAGAATGAATTGCACCTCTGTGTAGAAAGTACAATACACTACCTTATAGTTAGAGGGGAAGGTAGTTAATTGGTGGGATATGGTTCCTAGAAGCTTCAATGAACCTCTCACCATGACCTGGGAGGAATTTCAGAGAATTTTTGTTGAGCAGTACACTCCACCAGTGTACATGAGAGAGAAGAAGGCAGAGTTCCTTAAGTTGGAATAGGGAGACCTCTCAGTGGCGGATTATGAAGTGAAGTTTACCCGACTCTCTAGATACCCACTAGAGGAAGTGGCAACGGACGAGTCTAAGAGAGACTGCTTTGAGATGAGGTTGAAGCTGGAGATTTGGCTCTTGCTGGCAATACAACCTGCCAATTACTCAACTCTGCTTACTCCTGCCTTACGAGCAGAGAAGGCTCTTGGGGAGGAGAAGCCTCCAAAGGCCAAGAAGGCGAAACAAGAGGGAAGCTCTGGTGGGGCAAAGAGCTTCAGTTCACAAGAGTCTAGAGTGACCAAATCTAAGAAGTTTGGCGGCAGAGGAGCAGGTTCCGTCATGAGACCTTTCTCTAGCCACAGTGATTGGAGTGTGTATGATGGGCGGAAACGGGCACACATTGTCTATTTTTATAGTCAGAGGAAAGGGCATATGGTAAAAGATTGTTACAAAAAGCAAAATGATGAGGCTAAGGCTCAGCATTCCCAGAGCAGTATTGGGGACATCCAGAGAAGTGCCATTGGAAACAAAAGTAGGGGATCACATTCTAGGCTAGCTGGATCACATTCCAGAGGTTCCTGTCCTAACCAGTCACTAGCCCCAGTAGCACATCAGGCCATGATCTATGCTATAGCCCGAGCAGATACGGTGGATGACCCTAATGTTATTTCAGTATTGTTTACATTTCGGGTCTTCCTATTTATATGCTCATAGATTCTGGTGCATTATGTTCATTCATTGATTATGATCATGCCTTAAAATTTGATGTGGGAGTAGAGACTTTAGATTATGTTATAGAGGTGTCAATGTCGTCTGGGGAAGTGGTGAGAGTGAAAAAGGCGGCCAATGCTTGTCTGATAGTAATAGGTGACCATGAATTCCACGCGGATTTGGTGGTGATCCATTTAGAGAATTT
The DNA here is from genome assembly GCA_948193385.1 of Breynia disticha f. nivosa. NCBI lineage: Eukaryota > Viridiplantae > Streptophyta > Magnoliopsida > Malpighiales > Phyllanthaceae > Breynia > Breynia disticha. Next base: position 8,149 of record CANYCX011436332.1, on the reverse strand, counting down.
TGGACTAATTTTGGGTATGGATTGGCACTCGAAACATCGAGCCATGGTGGATTTTTTACGAAAGAGGTGTCCATTAAGGTTGATGGGTGGAAGGAAATATTGTTTGTGGGGGATAAAAGAGTTGTGCCCTTCTGTCTGATATCTGCCTGTCTGATATCTGCTGTACAAGTCGTTAACTTGATGAAAGAAGGATGTGAGGTGTATTTTGTGAAGCTCATTTTTATAAAATAATAATACCTGATAAACAATATTCTTTAATACTAATAATAACATCAAAAGGAAATTAGAGTAAAGAGAAGATAAAATCTTCTTTTTATAACCTCGGGCCCAAAACATTAATAACCTGAAAATATTTTACAGTAGAAACCGTAAGAAGTTTGAAAACATTTGAAACTCAAAAGGTCAACATTTACAAACATGTACAAAAATGTACAATAGCAAAATCTCAAAAATGAAATCTGGAGCTCGACTTCTGACATAAGCTCGAAGAATATACCGATCAACGCTGGGGTCCAGTGACAGGCAGCTACCTACGATCTGCACAATGATTTAAAAATAATATCGGGGTGAGTATAAATAATACTCAGTAAGTTTCTTAGCTTAACTTAAATGATGTGCAGGGGAAAGCATAAAACAGCACTAAAATGAGCCTATCTATCTTGTCCTTACGCATCGCCGTATGCCAGACAAAACAAAACAATCCACACAGGTATAAACATAGCGCACAGCCAATCAGATCACACAGATCTCACAATATGACATAAATGCAATATATGCAATGATATGTCAATGATAATGAATTCCACACAGGATGATGATAATAACCTGGGTATCTGGACCGAACAAAGCTCAGCCCACAAATAATATCTCTGTACCACACAAGAGAGATTCCAGACCGCACACAGCTCAGTCTATAGATCCACACAGGTAAGTCCACACAAGAAATATTAAATGCCATACAGGCTAGCCACACAGGCTTGTGTCACACAGACTTATGATATGCAAATGTATGAATAAAATCAATATAAACAACATTCATACTTATACCAAATACAACTCACACAGAGTAGTCATAACCACACAGGTACATTAAAGATAACGTATCAAACTCGTTGATAAAAAATACCACAAAGGTATATTATCATTCAATCACAACATACCACAGAGGTAAGCAATCCAGTTCAATCAAAACATATCAATACATCCATATTCACTAAAATCGTCCAACAACTTAACAATCCATTATAGGCATCTATCTTCAATTTGATTAATCAACGTAATTCAAATAAATTACGAACCAGTTTAGTGAGCGTAAGAACACTTACCTCGAAAATAAACTAAAACAAATATCAAACACTGGCTCAAAAATCACCCAGCCATCGTACAGATCCTCCTGTACGAAATCAACCATATACAATTCATTATTCACCAATTCAAGTATTGATTCTAGCTTTAGATTCATTAAAACATCCTTTGAAACCATAAATCAACTATATGTCAACATTTCCAACAATTCCTTCCTAAATCCATCTTCCTCAATTTCATCTCTAAGACATTCACAAGGATTAACTCAACTCCTTACACTTCATCACATCAATTCTAGCAACATTTCTAATCAATAAAAACACATTTCAGTTCAATATCAACCAATTCTCAACTTAACATAAGCCTTAGGTTTATGCCCTTTTTCCATTAATTTAACACATAAAATCATTCTAACATATGTCTACTATCAAATTCCATCTTCTTAACATCAATATCAGAAAGTTCTCATCAATTTCCAATAACCAAAATATCCATTTAATCCAGCAAAACAAACTTAAACTTTAAATCAACCATAAATAAACCATCCTATCATCTTACCTTAAGCTTTGGTATGAAGGATTTCAAAAGAAATAAACCAAAATCACTTTACTTGGCCACTTCCCTTTCTCCTCAACTATGCCCTGAAGCTTTTCTCTGTAGGAATTTTGATTTGGAAAGCAAAAGTTAGCCCTCGATGATATCGTTTGATATTTTATATTTTTTTTCAGAAAACAGCACAGAACTCGTGGTGGCAGTGTAGTACACGTGGTGGCAGCGACCGCACGTACTTTGCTGTCCACTGCGCGTAATCCCTAAATTCCAGATTTTCTGATTTTCGTCGATAGTTTTGCGTCAACCTTCGATCAACCTTTCGTATACCTTTATATATTAACTTTTAAACAAATATTTATCATCATTTTACGACTAAAAATGTCAAGAATGTTACATATTTGGCTAGTGTGGTGGATACCACGAAACCTAGTGTGGGAGTGTTTGAAGTTCCAGTGGTATGCAAGTACCCGGATGTATTTCCAGAGGATTTACCCGGATTACCTCCCAGTAGAGAGGTAGATTTCAAATTTTAGACTGTACCAGGAACAGCTCCAATATGGATAACACCCTATCGAATGGCGTCGGCTGAATTGAAAGAATTGAAGAAGCAATTGGAGGAATTGGTTGATAAGGGATTTATTCGGCCAAGTATTTCTCCATGGGGAGCGCCTGTGTTATTTGTAAAGAAAAAGGATGGTAGTATGAGTCTATGTATCGACTACCGTCAGCTGAATCGGGTGACGATAAAGAACAAATATATGTTACCCCTAATTGACGATCTTCTGGATCAGTTAAAGGGCGCTGTGATTTTCTCAAAAATCGACTTAAGGTCGAGGTACTGGCAACTGAGGGTAGAGGAACTGGCAACTGAGGGTAGAGGAAAAGTCAGTGCCTAAGACGGCATTTTGGACCTGATATGACCACTTTGAGTTCAAGGTCATGCCATTTGGGTTGACTAACCCCCAGCCACGTTCATGTCCTTAATGAATAAGATTTTCCAACCCTGTCTAGATACCTGTGCGAGGAGCATATTCGAGTGGTATTACAGATATTGAGAGATAGACATATGTATGCAAAGTTTTCGAAGTGTGAGTTCTGGCTAGAGGAGGTTGCATTTTTAGGTCATGTGATCTCCAGACATGGGGTACAACCCGATCCTTCAAAAATTAAAGCTGTGGAAGAGTGGAAAGCTCCAAAGAATGTGACAGAAATACATAGTTTTTTAGGCTTGGCAGGGTATTATTGACAATTTATTTAGGATTTCTCAATCCTTCTGAGACCCCTGAACAGTTTGCTAAGAAAGAATGCCAAGTTTGAGTGGGGTGAAAAATGCCAGAGCAGTTTTGAGGAGATTAAGAAGAGGTTAACTGAGGCTCTGGTATTGAGTCTGGTGTCAGAGGACGGAGAGTATGTGGTCTACACTGATGCTTCTGGGATGGGATTAGGAGGTGTATTGATGCAAAATGAAAAGGTGATCGCATATACATCGAGACATTTGAGGCCACATGAGTTGAATTACCCGATGCACGACTTAGAACTTACGGCAATAATTCATGCTCTAAAGGCTTGGAGGCATTATCTGTATGGAGAAACCTTCAAGATCTTTACCGATCATAAAAGTTTGAAGTATGTTACTACCTAAAAGGAGTTGAATCTTAGACAACAGAGGTGGATTGAGCTGTTGAAGGATTATGATTGCTCGATTGAATATCACCCGGGCAAGGCTAATGTGGTGGCCAACGCTTTAAGTAGGAAGTCTCAAGTGAAGGATGATGGTATATTCTATAATGTGGAGTCTTTGTTTGCAATGCGAGAATTGCGTTTATAACTCCAATTGATTCAAGAAGGATTGTTGGCAAACATATCGATGAGACCGATACTAAGAGAGTGAATAATGGAGAAACAGATGGAAGATGAGAAGTTGAGGCTTGCTAGGAAGAAAGTGGAGAGAGGTAGAGGCACACCGTATGAACTGGATGATCGAGGAATCCTACATTATGGGAAGAGACTCTGCATACTGGATTTTTTGGAATTAAGAGAGAAAATCTTGCTTGAAGCACATTCTTCACGATGTTTAGTGCACCCAGGCAGTAACAAGATGTACAGAGACTTGAAGCAGCTGTATTGGTGGCCCAGTATGAAGAGAGAAATGTGGAATTTGTTGCAAAGTGCTTGAGTTGTCAGCAAATTAAAGTGGAACACCGAGCTCCAGTAGGAAAGCTTCATTCCTTAGTTATTCCAGAGTGGAAATGGGAGCAGATAACCATGGATTTTATGGTTGGATTGCTCAAAACATTCTGGAATCACGATGCAGTGTGGATCATAGTGGACAGATTGACAAAGTCTACACATTTTCTAGCAATTAAGCAAGATGATTCTCTGGATAAACTGGAAGAGAATTATGTCGCCGAAGTGGTTAGGCTTCATGGAGTGTCGATTTCCATTATTTCTGATAGGGATCCTCGGTTTACTTCACATTTTTTAGGTATTTTGCAGGAAGCTATGGGTACGAGACTACATTTTAGAACAACTTTTCATCCCTAGACTGATGGACAGTCAGAAAGAACAATACAAACTCTAGAAGACATGACGAGAGCTTGTATTTTGGAGTTCAGAGGCAACTAGGATGAGAATTTGTCATTAATAGAGTTTGCGTATAACAAAAGTTATCATTCCAGCATCGGAATGGCATCGTACGAAGCTCTGTATGGCAGAAAGTGTAGAAGTCCAGTGTTCTGAGATGTTGAAGGACTGAGACATATTGAAGGCCCAGAATTGGTGCAGCAGACACTAGAGAAAGTTCAGGTGATTAAGAAATGTATTAAAGATTCCCAAGACTGTCAGAAGAGTTGCACTGATAAACATCGACGGGAAATCACCGATGAGGTAGGTGAGAAAGTGTTCTTCAAAGTATCATCTTGGCGGGGAGTTCTGTGATTTGGAAAGAGTAGGAAGCTAAGCCCGAGGTTCATTGACCCTTATGAGATTGTGGAAAAAGTCGGACCTTTAGCTTACCAGTTTAGATTACCTATAAACTTTCGAAATTACACGATGTGTTTCATGTCAGTATGCTGAGGCGGTATAGATCAGATCCCAGTCATGTGATTAAGGAACCTGAAGTGGAGATATCGGAAGATATGACATATAAGGAGGAACTAGCAGAAATCCTACATCGGAATGAAGGGCAGATGCACAGACGTTATCCTCACTTATTTCCTGATTCAGGTACAATTTTAAATTTTGAGAATGAAATTTTCTTAGGGGGTAGAATTGTAACATCTCAAAATTTCAATATAATTTAAAATTTTAAATAAATATATGGAAAATGGGAATAATTTTTTTGCAAAATGTTCTGAATACTAAGTCGGTGGAAAGAGTTGAGAGCTAGAGGAAACAATTATAAATTTAGAGGAAATAAGAATCGAAATTAGTTGAATTGAGCGAAAAAGTGGTTACGAAATGAATATTGAACTAAGAATCCACAGGGGCAAAATCGTCCAAATCAATTAACATAAGTAACCTTAAAACCTTTTTATGTCTTTTCCTTCATCACATATATACACACGTTTTCCTCTCCATATTTTCTCTCCAAAGCTAAAAATTCTAGTCATCATCTTTCCTTGTGAAACCCTAGTGTTTGGGAGTTCCGAAATCAGTCTGTGATCGAGTTTTGGTAAGCTTTTCTTATGTGTTTTTGATAAATCATGTCTTTGTTCACTAACCCTAGTTTCCGACGTCAAATCTCTTTCGTTTGAGCTCTGATTTGAGCAAATAATAGCTCGTTGGAAAGCTTAACATGTATACTATCTATTAGCAACCATTTTTAGTGTTAAATCGTGTTTTAGGTGCCAAAAATCGGTGTTTTAGGTATTAATGTACGTTAACGCATCTGACACAGCATTAAATGCACGGGCATTTAAAACACAGACGGCGAGTTTATATGTCTAACGACCATAAACTAAAGAGAGAGGCATAAAAGAAGTGTAATAACTTTTGGGAAGTCTCTCTACAACTTTAGAAACATTGAGACATTCTTGTAAGCAAATCTTAGTGCATTTTAGCAAGCATTTGAGAAAAAGCCTTATAAGCTTGATAGAAGCTAGTTGTGATTTGTTAAGACTGCTTGTGAGTAACCATTGATTGGGGATAGAAAGATATCATTGTAATAGAGTTCTCACTTGTCTTAAAAGTGAATTTGTGAGAGCAAAATCATAGTGGAAGTTGGTAAATCCTTAGTAGAGGTACTAAGGTAGTGGAGTAGGCAAGATTGTGCCAAACCACTCTAAATTCTTGTGTTAATTATTCTTCCTTATCTCTTTGCTTTAGAACTTTGCATTAATTCTGTAAAATCAAAGAAAAAGGACACGGTTCAAGATTCAACCCCCCCTTCTCTTGAATCTTACAGTTGGTATTAGAGTGGGTTCTCTTGTTTCGAGTAACATCCTTAGAGTGATCGATCAAAGATGGCATTGAACTTTGGAGGAAATGAAGAGAATGTTGGGTATGCTATGAATAGACCACTTTTCTTCGATGGGAGCAATTACATGATGTGGAAGAAGAGGATGATGATTTTCATCAAGGCTCAAGACATAGAAATTTGGAAGGTAATTGACCGGGTTCTAGCAAGCGTACTAGATCAGTGTAGTTTTACCACGGAAGAATACCCTTCGGGATCGAATCTCACAGGGAACAGTGTATTTAAATTGATTTGGTGCTAATAAATAAATGCAAAAACATAACAAACATGAATAGTTGTGGAGTTTTAAACAATTAAGATAATACGCAAATGAAATTTAAAATTTAAAACAATAGATAAAGACGTCGGATTTTCCTTGACTTCAATAGACTTATACTTGATTTACGAATTTGGTTGAGGTTATTGTTGGTGTTCTCGCACTATCCTTAATTAAGAGTCCCTTTCGAGATGCTCAAAATCGTATCCTTAATTCAATTAATGTTCTACTTTCGCGATACATTAAATTAATTAAGGTCGTTAAGCCTGCAAGCATATCATTGAACACATAAACACCCAAATGGTATATTTCTATCCAGCTAAACATTAACACTATTTGATTAACCTCCCTAAGCCTTGGCTTTTGCAATTCCGGTTTAGGTTCTTTACAACAGATAACAACCAAATGCAATTAAGTATAGATCGCTCTAAACCTCGGCTTCCGCAATTCCAGTTTAAAGTTACTAACAACAACCTATCACAATTGCCTCATCAATCATCTTTTCATTTAAGCACAATCAAATAGACAACAATCAATCAAAATGAATTCAATTAACTATAAACCTCAACATTCATACAAGAAACCAAACATAGAAATCCACTTCCGTCATCAGAAAATCCAACTGAATGTTTAGCCTAGCATGGCTAGATCTAAGCTCAAAATAAAGGAGATAAAGATAGCCATAACCTCTAAGAAGAAGAAGCAAAAAACCTCTAAGCTCTCTCCTTGCTCCTGTATCAAAATCCCAGCCAACCCCTTTTCTCTCTCCTTTCACTTCTTTTTAAGGCCAAAGTTAATGGTCTTTTTTGCTGGAAAGTCTGGGGCCATAAGGTATATTCTCTGCCATCCACTTAATTTTGTTCATTTGTCCCCTGAAATCTCTTTTAAGCCCTTACTTTATCCATTAATTTAAAAGAAAGATCTGTTGGGTCTGGATCATTCCTCGATCGAGACTAACTCGACCTCGATCGAGGTAGGTCTTCTATTCTGGCCAAATGTTGATTCGGATCGAGTCTCGATCGAGACTTGGTAAAGCTCGATCGAGATTTGCCTCCTGATTCTCAAATTTATCCATCGTCCTGAGTCTCGATCGAGGTCATTCGAATCTCGATCGAGACATGTAGTCTATTTCAGATGATCTTAACTCCCTCCTGAGTCTCGATCGAGACTCCTTGAATCTTGTTCGAGACTCCACTTCTGCCCAATTCAAATTTCATATCAGATTGAGTCTCGATCGAGATTATTCGAAGCTCGATCGAGACATATGTTCTGTCTTAGCTCATCTTCAGTTTTGGCTGAGTCTCGATCGAGACTCTTCGAGTCTCGAACGAGATGGGTCTTCTGTCTGCTTTATTCTTTTATTTCAACCGAGTCTCGATTGAGGCACAACATGTCTCGATCGAGACTTGTATTCTATCATAGCAACTCTTTCATTTTGGCCCCTTTTGAACTCCATTTTATGTTGGTTTCTGTGTTCAATTCCCCCGAAATACGTCTGCTCAATGTGCTACGATTTTCCATCAAATTATAACGAATTTCCCGCATTTGCAAGCGTACCT